>PVIC010041485.1:0-16184 GCA_004025085.1 Thryonomys swinderianus
TTAAAATAAAAAGGTATACTAGCATTAATGGATCAGGTTCGTATGCCATCCTTCTGCTGCTAGATATAGCCAGTCGTTTGTACAGTTTAAATATGTGCCAATAGGAGTCATTGGCTGAACAGCCTGTTAGCCGTGTTGCGAGCTACAGATGAGCAGTTTTACTTGATGGTCTTGGGCCTTGTTTTATCAACCAAATCTGGTTGTCACCTATGTTCAGAGATGAAAATGGTATTGGTCATAAGGTTTTATCAGGCGTAGAACAGAATTTAGAAAGTATTTTTGAAATTTTTAAAGAATTATAGTAGAAGGAACAAGTGATTCAATTTTGTCAAAGTTTTTATTTTACTTTGGCGGCATGGCACCCAAGATGTAAAGTTTTATAAGAAGTTCTGCTCTCCTCTATTTGGAAGCCAGGGGGTGATGTTTATCTTCTTTACAATTATTAAAAATTTAAAGTGATACAATTTATGTGGTGAAATTGATCCACATGCTAAGAAATCTACAATATTCTGAATCTCTTTTTTGTCTCTGTTATAGTAGTAGTGTTAGTATCAATGCTAGAAATTACAGTAATAGAAATACTTATTAAGCGTCCAATATGCCACATAGTGTCAACTGTTTCCACATTGAAAGCATCTAGAATTAGTACTTGGCATATATTATTTTGTTTTTCATCAACCACTGAGGTAGTTTCTATTATTATTTCATTTAACTGATGAGAAAGTGAGATTTAAAGAGATCATTAATTTAGGGCTATACATCTGTAAATATAATGGATTTAACTTAAATATAATATTAGGGTCTAAGTAGCTAAACTCATAAGAATCATATAAAAGGATGGAATTTTTTGGATGATTTCTTTTTTCATTTCACTTGCAACAAAAGATTCAGTAATTAGCAGGTTAATCTACCAGTGTTGGAGATTAATATAAATATTATAGTTAGATGACAAAGTATTTGGATAATAGTAATATTTTGTTTTTTCAATTTTTACTTTGTAACAGTGATATGAATTCTTTAGAATATTAAGAGAGGCTCAAAGACAGCAAATTGAGACAAAGCATAACTGTCTTGGGATTAATGAAGGATCGAGAAAAGCAAATTTGTCACACATTGAGTGTTAGGCTTTCTCATCTGCTGTTCTTGAGGTCTAGATGGCGGGTAAAGAGCTGCAAAACTGTGCACTGTGCTGTGGCTGAGAAGAGCTTGCTCAGAGAGCCTAGTAGGAGAATTCTTGTGAAAGCCTGAAACACACACTCTGAGAGTACTCTGCTCTCAGACCACTTTTTGTCTTCCAGCACTTAATTTTTGTGTCAAACTGGGAGAAGGAAGGGGGTCAGGATTAGCCAGGAAAGAAATCTGAGTGTGTTCCCTCCTTAGGTACATATGTAATTTTCCACATGCACATTAATAGATTCAACCAGCCATGGATCAAAACTCCAAAAAAATATTGTTCTGAAACAGATGTAGACTTTTTCTTCTCATTACCCCCTAAACACTACTGTACAATAACTACTTACCTAGCATTTACATTAGATTAGGCACTCGTAACCCAGAAATCACTGAAAATATATAGCAGGATATGCATAGATTATATGAAAATACTACTCCATTTTCTACCATATAAAGGATTTGAGTACACATAGATTTTGTTGTGTACAACAGGGACTGTCAGTTTTGGAACTAATCCTCTGTGAATACTGAGAAACAACTGTACTTTCTTTAAAAATAGGGACTTCATTTTTTTTTTTTTTTTGAGACAGGGTCTCACTTTGTAATTCAGGCTGGCTCTGAGCTCACTATGTAGCCCAGGCGAACCTTGAACTCAGCAATCCTCCTGTCTCTGCCTCCCGAGTGCTGGGATTAGAGGTGTGAGCCACCACGATGGCAACTTCATTTTTTAATTTGAAAATGAAAGGTTTTTGTTGTTGGTGTTATTGTACTTATCTGCTTAACTGCCTTTAATATCAGGGCAGAAGCACATACATACCACGACAGGTACACACAATGACAAATACCCAATGTGTTTAAGTTGTGAAAGTTTCATTCAACATCCTCCTCAAAGAAAAAAAAAACCTGATTGGCTAATCAGAAGGGCTGCACCACACCTCATCCTGTATTTAATCCTTAGTCCCATCTTTCTCCTCAAGTTTCTACTAAATTTTCAGTCAAGATTTGTAATAAAATACAAGGTGTCTCAGAATGAATTCTTTAAAAATGAAGAACATGATATTCTTTGGAGCTAATGGAAAGGTCCAACTGTTACCATTACTAATGAATTGTTCTGCATTTTGGGTCAGCATTCTCAATCTCTGATATTCACAGGTATATTTTAAATTTATCTTTATTGGTACATTGTATATACACATCATGACCACACTCAGTGTTGGGAATTTGTACCAACAAACAAGCATCTCTACACCGTGAAATGCAATGAAGGGAAAACTCGTGTTTCCTGGAGACTTTGGGCAGCCTCTAACATTGTATGGTTGACATTGGAGCATTAGCGTATCTTGAATTTATCAAATAAGTTTTATGTATCCTTTAAAAAAAATTCTTGGGCTAGAGATTTAGCTCAGTGGTTCCAGCACCTGCCTTGCAAGCGTAAGGCCCTGAGTTCCATCCCAGTAACCACATACAATGCTGGGCATGGAGACTCATGCCCACCAGCAATCAATACCACATACCACGTGCCGGGCGTGGTGGCTCACGCCTGTAATCCCAGCACTCAGGAGGCAGAGACAAGAGGACTGCTGAGTTCGAGGCTTGCCTGAGCTACATAGTGAGCTCAGGGCCAGTCTGAACTAAAAGCGAGACCCTGTCTCAAAAAAAAAAAAAAAAAAAATTCTTGTCCTGGGCCTTTCTTCTGGGAAATCCCTCTGTGGATAATCATCTCAAACAAATCCAACTGTGTGCAAATAACATATCTATGACATTTTCTTACTGTTTTTCCTTTTTAAAACATTTCCTGGTGTACTCCTAACATTTTTATTTATTTAGGCTAAATAGTCCTTTCTTTTATTTCCAATGTGAATATCTTTACTTTTGCTAAGCATAAATTATATACTGCTTGTAGGAAAATCTACACAATGAACATAGAAAACAGAAGTTTCCTATAATCTTATTTTAAATTATGATAATAAAAGTAGTATTTAAGTGCTGTGTATCAAGCTAAACTTTTTTTTTTTTTTTGAGACAGGGTCTCCCTTTGTAGTTCAGGCTGGCCCTGAGCTCACTATGTAGCCCAGGCAAGCCTTGAACTCAGCAATCCTCCTGTCTCTGCCTCCTGAGTGCTAGGATTACATGCGTGAGCCACCATGCCCCGCACTGTGCTATGTGGTATTGATTGCTGGTGGGCATGAGTCACCACGCCCAACATTGTATGTGGTTACCAGGATTGAACTCGGGACCTTGCGCTTGCGAGGCAGGTGCCGGAACCACTGAGCTAAATCTCCGGCCCCAAGCTAAACTTCTTATACAAGAACATGTATTTCTCCATTGTTCCATGAGGTAAGTATTATTATTTACTAATTTAGTACATGAGAGATCTAAAGGATAGAAAGGTAAGTTATCTCTACAATGACATATGAATTTTTGATAAGCTGAACATTAACTACTTTATTAAAAATAGAAAACTCTATGCCTTAATTACTATATTTAATTGGATCAAGTCTGATCACTGGGAGTACTATTCAGAGAGGTGAGAAGGAAAAATCATGAAAGACAAACCATAAAATATTTATTTTAACTTAAAAATATATATTTTATACATGAGTTCTGTGAAGATTGCTAAAACATTTGTGATATAAATATAACAACATAATTTTAATTATAATTTTATAATGAGGTAAATAAAATCTTCAAAGGCTATTTCTATGTATGTATATATGTATGCATGTATATATGTATATCTACCTATCTATATGTCTTTTAAGAAAGTTTTTCTGAAGTATTTGATTTAGTTTTTAAAGAAGGAACTCTTTTAATGTCATGTTATACTGGCTTGTATAATGTTTAAAGAAACTAGTTCATTATAATCACAGATAAAATGCTGGCTTTCACCAGTTTGAGGACAAAACCATTGATACTTGATAAAGAGACACAGGCAGAAGCATCTGGGCTCATGAGCTCTAAGCACACAGCAGGGCACTGGGCGCCCGGCTGGATTCTAACAGAGGGAGATGGACCTGTGCGTGTGTTGGCAAATGCAGTCTTGGTGAAGAATGTTGGCTGGCTGGGTGCAGTGCAGTGAGTGACCAAGTGCAAGGAGGCACCTTGCAGATGTTCCTCATGAAAGGGTTCTGCTTCTTTCTCATATGTCTAGGAATGTGTGTGTCTACAAAGGCTGTAGGCCTGCTTCCATTTCCTCTTTCATTCTTTGTTATCTTTTATGTATAGGGTCAATAATAGGCCAAGCATATAACACATTAGTAACATGCATGCTTAGCACTAGGTTCAATCCCTAGTACCAACTCCTCCCTCAGGAACCTACCAAAATAAAACCCAAAACCCAAAACAAAACCATAACCACTCTTCCCAACATGAACATTAAGGAATGCAGTAAATTTCTCAAGCAGAGAGAAAACTTCTATCTCAATTTCCCTTTCTTTCTCCTTCCTTTCTTCCCTCCTTCCTCCCTCCCTTCCTTCCTTCCTTCCTTCTACATTTTTTTGGTACGTTGTATATACACATCACAATTATACTCCACATTCCAAATTTGTACATGACACAGCTTCATTCTCACTTTTCCCCTTTCCCTACCCACTCTGCCACCCCCACCCCTATGTATACAAGGTTTGTTTCCTTTACCATCAGTTTTTTCTTTCCTTATTATCTACCCCTAAACCTCATTTCCCTTTGAATATTTTCTATTTCACAATATCGATCATGCATTCTAGAACACATTTACAACTTCAGTTTCCCATACCAGAGAAAAGATATGATATTTACACATCTGTGACCTATTTATTTCACTTATGAGTATGTCCTGAAGGTATGTCCATTTGAGCATAAATGATTCAATCTCATTCTTTATGGCAGAGTAATATTCCATTTTTTTAAAAAACCCACATCTTCTTTATCCAGTCTAGAATTGATGGGCATTTGAGTTGTTTCCAAGATTTAGCTATCACAAAATAAGCTACTATAAACATGGGTGTACATATATTGCTGTGATATGAATCTTGGAATTCTTTTACATATATCCCCAGCAGGGGAATAGCAGGGTCAAATGGAACCTCCAATCCTTGTTTCTTGAGGAATCTCCACACTGATCTCCATAATGGTTGTACCAGTCTACATTCCTAGCAACAGTAGAGAAGGGTTCCTTTTTCTCTGCAACCTTGCCAGCATTTGTTGCTGGCTAATTTTGTGATAGCAGCTATTCTTTGTGGAGTGAGATGAAATCTCATTGTTGTTTTCAATTGCATCTCTCAAATGGCCAGTGACATCGAGCATTTCTTCATATACTTCTTAGCTGCTTTTACATCTACCTCAATTTCTTAAGACTGGGCTACATTGGAAAAATGAAATAATTGACTAAAAATTGCTTTTGAAGGAAAATGCTATTGTTTTCTATTGGGTTTGCTAATAGAAAATCTTCTCAAATGTAGTCTATACATCACCCACTATCAGAACTACCTCCATTGCTTGTGAAGTGTGAAGATCTTAGACTCTAAGAAAAGGTCTTGGGAATCAGTAATGTGGATGCATTGGAATTTGAGAGTATTGACCAATTGGAGAAAACCTTAACTTACTAGCATGGCCTATAAGGCCCTGTAGATACAACCCTGCCCCAACATTTATTCAGGTATATAGCAGATTGTGTTTTGTGCTTGCTGTATTGTTCATGGCTTCACCTCCTCTGCGCTTGTTCCTTTTTGAATTTACATTTTTACTTTTTCTTTTCCTAAACTACTGAAAATAATATCCCCACATTCTTGCTTGTGGTCTCTTATCTCTGATCTTTTCCTGGACTGGTTGTCTCTTAAAGTGGAGCCCAGCAGTTCCTTCTCTCTGACTTCATTGCTCCCTTGTCCCTCCACCGCACATTTTTTTACTAGTTTTATCACTCAAATTTGTGGCTATGTGCTTACTTGTGTGATACTCTTACTACACTGTGAAACCCCGGAGTGCAGAGATTCATCTATATTTCCTCAGCATTTTCTCCCATACTTGGCCAATAATATGCTCAACAAACATTTGCTGAATGAGTGCACAAATCATTTGGGGAAACACTTTCTATTTAGTTTCCCACTCAGCTAGGGCTGGAAGAGTGAACGTTGTCTAGCTGTGAGGCAGTCTCCTGGCTGTGCGATTCTTTCAGTCCTGGATGGGGAGATTGAAGGAGAAGAGCTTTCTTTAGTAGCCATTTTTGTGAATCTCTTTCTGTACTTGAAAGAGGGATCAAAGGCCCAGCCCTGAGTTGCTGGCTCAAACCTTTGTTATACTTTCCCTTTGCAGCTAGGGACTAAAAGAAAGATTTTATGTATGTATTACCACAGACTTTGATCTAGCTTAGTTGATGTGGATGATACCTTGTTCACTGTATGTTGCCAGAGACTATCAAATAATGCAATAAGGGGATTTCTGTGTGACAGCCTAGTGATGCTGAAGAAATGTATGGGTTTATTTCATTAAGCATAATGTATTCTTAGCAGGTACTGGTCTGTCTGTAAATGTGATTCTTGGGGTGTCACAACTGATATTATCATACAGCAAGGCAAATGTATTATTGCACTTTTAGACTTATTGAAAGGAGTCTGAATTCTATCAGATTTGTGAGTCTTGCTTCCAGTCAGTACTATTCTTAAGAGATTACTTTCCATTAGGCCAGGGGCTTCATTGACCTTTCCTGACAGCTGCACCTAAAATATTTCTTAGAAGTGCCATGGCCTGCCCTATGTGGCTGAAGAGTGGACTGCACAAAATGGAAAAGCCCTTTGAGTCAGAATCTACCTTTACATTATTTATTGTTATGTTCCCCCAAATGAAATGTGTATACCACTGCTTCCCTGAGAAACATGTATAAATTTTGTTAGGAAAAATAAAACTAGCACATAAAACATAATTTAGTTGATTGGATATTTGTAGGCAGGTGAAAGTATCTGTTTAATTTTAATAATGACATAGTTTAAAGGAAAACTTAAGAAAATAGTGTTAAAAGTTATTTGAAGAACTGGGTACAGTAATTCAGGTGGTATTCTAGTAATTGTGATACTGTGATCTAGGATAGTTTCTGATACATAGTAGGTACTTAACAGACTTTTATTGGAATGAATGAACAATGAAATAGTAATAGTAAAATTTATTACATGCTTGTCCTATGTCCAGTTACCATTTGAGAATTCTTGAGTACAATATTTTATTTGATTCTGATTTATAATAGTGACATTTTATTTTCCTTTTATAGATGAAGGAACTGAGTCACAGAGAATAACTCACGCAGGAACACCCAGCTAGTGGTATTCCATCTACTCTCTGCTACCAAATTTCGCACACCCAAGCGTGCTCCCATACACTTCTAGATATTAAATGTTAGGACAGAGTTTTTAAATGTTTCATTGCTAGCTGGGATCGCTAAGGCGTGAACAGTGTTTGAACACATTAAAGGTTGGGTCCTTCAACTCAGCTGTGAAGAGTATGCTGTCATTGTTGTGCATTTAGTAAATCGTATTGGAGCTTATGTGGGAGCCTGGTTGAACAACATGTGTTTCATGAGGCTTTATAAATCTCTGTACAAGCCTACCTTTATTGTTCCTGTCATTACAAACTCTTTTTCAGCCTCATTATGAATACAGTGAGAATGTAATGTTATGGTGTCAGCTAAGATTTCCAAAGACTCTAACATATGCTGACTCAAATAGTAGTTTATCACAAATGATTCTTATAGCAGTCATGACACTTTACTCTCAATAACTTCATTGCTTGACTTAAAAATAGTGGCTACAGTGATCATAAGGCATTAATGTCAAAGATGTGTATGAAAACTCTAGCTGCAAGTGAAATGGGAGAGTTTTTCAAAAGCTATTATACTATTTTATATTAATGATTTTCCCCGTGAATGTGGAGATAAATTAATAAATATTATGAACTGATATTTGTCCATTTCATTTATATTGCCTAAGAGTTACACATTTATATAATCAAAAGCTTCCCTTCTCAGTTTCCTTTATATTTATGGAATGTTTCCTTATTGCCAGGCATAATGACCCATTCAGGGCAGTAGGAATGAGCTAAATATTGATTAATTCTCACAACCTGAGAGGTACAACCTGGTATCAGTTTCAAAAGCCTTTCCTTAGATCTTGGGGAGTCTCAGGACAACAGTAGCTTCTGTTTCCTACAGCTGTAATCTTTCAAAATTTTATACCGTGTGCCTTCTCTGTGCGTGGCCCCCCACTTTGTAAAATCTGAGCTTAGAGGGAAAAGGCATTTAGAAGAATACATTATAGAATTGCCTTACTTTCATTAAAATTATAAATTGTTCCTCACATTGGTTTCTTGGTGCAGTTCATTTGATACCTGTGATAGTATGTGAATGTTAGAGTTTAAAATAATTTCAGAACTGAGTGATATTTTTTAAGTGGTGAAAGTGATTATATTTCTCTTTATCTACTTTTTGCTTTTTCCATACTCGCTTCTTACAGTGAAAAGATAGGCCAGATCATAAGTGGATGATGGCGATTATGGGGATTGCGTGTATAATACAAATGCAGATTTGTATAACTATTCTTCCTACTAAGGAAAGCTGACAGTCTCGACCTTGATAAGTAAGACTGGAAAACACATTTGAAACCTTTCTCCTGGAATTTCTCAATAACTTAGTCATGACTCATGAAACCTTCAGCAAATATTAAAAATGCAGATTCCTGCCAGGTATAGAAGTTCACTCCTGTAATTCCAGCATTCCATAAGTTCAGGAAGAATTGCACATTTGAGGTCAGTTTGGGCAACTTAGCTTCTGAAATCAGAAGCAAACGAATGAAAGGAGCTGTGAATGTACCTTGGAGGGAGGATGTTCTGGTGCATATGCAAGGCTGTGGCTTTTATCTGTGTTGCCACAAAATACAAAAGTGGAAGTTTCTTATCCTCCACAGTAGATTTCAGTATCTTTACGTGAGGCAGGAAGACTGGGAAATGTAAATATATTAGGAGCTCCCCAGTTACTTGCAGTGAGCACAAGGCTTTGGTGATAGCGTTAGTGTCCACAGTCCACATAGTAATGAAGGCCTCATACAGTGCAGTGACTGATGCACACTAAACTAGGCGGCATGTAACACACTCCTCTGCCTGGCTGTTCACAGCTGTACAGGTGAGCTGCCATTTTAAAATTCATTTGACATACATCTTTCTGCCTCAGCTGTGTACTTCTGTAACTTAATTACTTCTTAGTTTGATTTGACGGCCTTATTCTATTAGATAAGATGTGTTAATTACTCTGATGGCAATATGTGGTAATAATGGCTCAGTGTTACATTAATAATTTCAAGATCATGAATAATATGCAACAACTCTGTGTCTGAGCCATTATTAATTTGCTTCACCAGTGCTGAAGTGTTTGAAATTCAGTTTCAAGCATGTCTTCTCAGAGGAAAAAAGGATAATACATGCATTGAAAAACTTTCCCTTTATTCTCGTCTTAACTCTATCCTTGCTATCACAATTGGCTGTATATTATACCTAATTAGTGAAGAAAAATCCAGTTTCATTTAAAAATACGAGTAAATCAAAACAAAGTTGTTGCAGATAAAGAAAGGTGAAAAGAAGAGGGATATAAATTTTCTGCAATTGTAGCACTTATAATGAAACTCAAGGGATAAGAGTAACTTTACAAGGAGAATTTCTAATGGCCTGAATTTCTGAGTAATATCACATTTTCTTGCCTAAAATAAGTACATTCTGTTCTTCAGTTGCATAATGTGTAAGTGTTGATATCTGGACAGAGGAGAAGGATAATAGGCACTTGTTATGCCTGCCTGCCTAGTAGACTCAGTCTATAGTAGGATAGCCAGTCCACAGTTGACAGATTGGTTTATTCCATCTCCCTGAGAATTGTTTTAGATGACATAAAAATATAAATGATGTAAATTGTTCCCATCCAAGGTAATTCTCAAACTTTCTAGAGCAATGGGGAAAGATATATACCAAGAACAAGGCTATAAACTGAGAATAACTGGCACCCAATTTGTCATTATGAAAGGAAAGTCTGCCATCACAGGAAAAGAAGGGCTGGGAGAAGGAGTTGTAAAATTAACTTCTGATGACAAAATTTAAGTTATTGAATTCAGCTATCCCTATAGTCAAGACCTATTGCTTTATACAGCTGCAACTTTTTCTTTTTTTGCTTAAGTTATTATAGTGGAACTTTAATGACTTGCAACAATATCACAAAGACGTTAAAAACACAATACATTCAAACAGGAGGATTGCTGAGTTCGTGGCGGCTTGCCTGGGCACCATAGTGAGCTCAGGGCCAGCCTGAACTACAAAGCGAGACCCTGTCTCAAAAAGCAAAAAAAAAAAAAAAAAAAAAAAAAAAAAAAAAAAAAAAAAAAAAAAAAAAAAAAAAAAAAAAAAAACACAAAACATTCAGAACTCACAAGCTTCCAAAAATAGGAATGGGTTTGCATTGAGTTTTGCTTATGGTCTTCTGAGTCTCCATTGTACCAGTGGCAGCCAGCCTGGGTGAAAGGTAGGCTGACCACAATATAACATGCAAGCCATAGCACTTCTCCTCATGCATTTATTTAAGAGAATTTTTAATTTATACAAATGTAAACAGACTAGTTTACTAAAGTCTAATAAACCCACTGTCAATTTTCTTTCATTGGCCAATCCATTTATTAGCCAATTCTGACTCATTCACATTTGATCATTTTTTCTGCCCTCAATATTATTTCTTAAAAAATCCCAGACATCATTTCACTGAATAAAATTTGAGAGGGGAGAGAGGGTCTTTTATTATAGTTTGTATAGTTTTATTATAGTTTGTGTTGCGGAGAGACTGCTGAGTGGAATAGATTAAAACTAAGTGATTTAGGAGGATACACAGTCTAAGTACTATACATCCATCAGCTGAGTCAGTGGACCAGCTGAAACACTAAAAAGCCTGAGACATTTTTTCTTCTACCAGTTTTTTGGTTACATATGTGTTTTATTGAATAATATGTTAGTTTAGGTTCTCCAAGAAATGGATGTCACAGTAGGAAGAAATGTGCAAGAGTTTCCTTAGAGAAATAAAGTCATGAGTGAAAATTGGCAGGAAGCCAGAAAAGGATGGGAGAGCAATTAGAGTAGACTGCTGGGCTGAGCCTCCTAGAAGGAGCTTGAGAGAGAATGGTTAGAAGTGTCTTAGGTTTTGCAAGGCTGTCAGGAAGACAAGCCAGAGTCAAGTGGGTGAGTCCTGATGTCCCCTGGGAAGCAGCCTGTGCTAGAAGGGCAACTGGCCTCCATCCTGGGCTGGGAGCACGCCATAGAGAGGGTGATCCCACTGCACAAACTCATTGGTACAAAGTGCGGGAACTGAAGTCCTCAGACAGTTCTGCTTCCCAGAGTTGGAGGTCTCTGACTTGCATCTTCACAGCAACCACATCTACCAAGACTTTCTTCTAAATACTATCAGTCAGGGTTTTCCTATGACTAAAAACGTGGATTTAGGAATTACAGTGGCCTATTCAAATTTTAGCTTTACTGCTTAGTGATATGACCAGATGAATAACTTCAATGGGGAGAATAGTCTTTACTTCATATGGTGAAAATTAAATGTAATAAACCTTACATCATGCTTAGCAGAGTGCCTGGTCTCTAACAAGTGCTTAATAATTGTCAGTAATGTTGATGTGAGCAATGATGAGGGTAACAGTCATGAAGATTTTGTGAATAAATCAATTTACAGACCTTTCATCACTGGAAATGGCTGTTGTGTCATTAAAGAACTTGTGGTGGTCATCTAGGGCTATCTCATTTACTTTTGGGACTTGAGAGGCACTGTTCTTTTCAGAATTCCCTCTTCCTGACTCATCCTTTTCCCTTCTCCTCACTTCTATCTAGTTGTTCCTTATTTCTGATTTTTACCCTGACTCCATAATCTAGTAAAGGTTTTCATTTACTATATCCCCTATTCACAAATCAAAGTGTACTGTTGAAAAATCACAGGCCTGATTTCTGTTGATTAAAATTTGTGTTTTATGCCACATCAGAGCACAATGATATTCATTGATAAGGAAAATAAACAGAGTAAATATTATAATTGAAGTCAATAATAACACTAGTTGAGACAATGCTGATACACTCTCCCAAAAGATAGCAGACTCTATGAAAGCAGAGACCATGTCACGCCTGTTCACTAGCATTTAGCTCTATGCTTGAAACAGTCATACTCAGTGAATACTTTGGCAAGTTGACAACAGAGTTCTGTATTCAAATTGTGGCAATGCTGGGCATAGAAAGACAATTAATATATGTTCTCACTCATGTAAAAGTTAACAAGTTGGTTTGATACAAGTAGAGAATTAAGTAGTGATTATTAGAGCTTGGGAAGGATGGGGGAGACAGGAGTAGAAGGAAGCTGGGTAATAGGTACCAAACTCAAATTACATAGGAGCGTAAACACTAATGTTCTATAGTATGGTGAGATTACTAGAGTTCACAACAGTGAGAGGCAAAGAAAAAAAGTCAGTAAAGACTTGTATAATTTCAAAGTACATGGGGTACTAGGAGGTGAGTGTCTCAGAGTGGGCAAAGACAAGACTCTCCCTCTTAGTCAGTATTTATTGGATACATACAACAAAGCAAAGGAGATTGGGCACCCTAAGGGGCTGCACCGATCTTGTGTTTGATTTTATGAAGATGCAAATCTCATGCTGATGAGGGCAAAAGGTGAGCAGATGGGAAGGCTGAGCTGATAAGGGGCTTGTCCTTCCACAGATGACAGTTTTCTCTTTCATATTACTGTTGTATCCCCAGGAACAGGGATGTCTTCTGCTGATGTAATCTTGCCTTTGAGCACCACAGAATCACAGACCATTGAGTCCTCACCGATGATCGGAGGCAAAATGAGTTATGTTTCCACATGCCATAGCTGGTTCTCGGGCAAGGCAACATTGGGGCTTAGACAACTATAGCCGGACTTTAATTATGAAATGATTTTGCCCCAAAATTTATATAGAAATGCTCCTGACTGATAAAGAAATGTTAATTACCCTGATTTGATAAGTTTTAAAATTCTTTATTGGTACAATTTATATACATCTCACAATCACACATAACATCGGGGAATTTGTACCAATATATGACACAAGTTAATTCTCATTTGTACCCGTATCTCTACCCACCCATACCTCCCCACCCCCTATATACATGCTTTTTTCCTTCAGAATCATATTTATTCCTTCCCCTCATTATATTTCCTTTCCTGATTTGATTTTTTTTTTTTTGAGACGGGTCTCGCTTTGTAGTTCAGGCTGGCTCTGAGCTCACTATGTAGCTCAGGCAAGCCTCAAACTCAGCAATCCTCCTGTCTCTGCCTCCCGAGTGCTGGGATTACAGGCGTGAGCCATCACACCCGGCACTGTGGTATGTGGTATTGATTGTTGGTGGGCGTGAGTCTCCACGCCCAGCATTGTATGTGGTTACCGGGGATCGAACTCAGGACCTTGCGCTTGCGAGGCAGGTGCTAGAATCACTGAGCTAATCCTCCGGCCCCTGATTTGATAATTTTATTTTCTCTCCCTCTCTCTCTCTCTCTCTGTATATATATATATATATATATATATATATATATATATATATATATATATATATATATATATATATATATATAATTCATACTGCACCTGTCATTACAGTTATTATGTGTAAATTTTAAAAATCATTAAAACATTGTGGAAATTCCAGATCTTTGAGCTTAGATGTGTACAAGAGCTTTGCAATTTAAAATACAATATTTAGCCCCAGCTTCTCTCCTGCTTGGTGTGTTCATTTTAGTAACTAACACACATCCCAGAAGGAGTGTATCTAAAAACAAATTCTTGATTTCTCCATATGATATATTTTTCACTGCTTCTGAAGTCAGTCTCTTTCCACTGGAATGGGTATAAAATGACTGTAGATAACACATTAAGTCTTCTATCAACTACCCCTTTCCATCTCCTAGATTTACCACAATGTAACTAAATAGCATCCCAGTTCTAGCCAGGTATTTCTGTGCAGCCTGAAATTCAATGTTCATGTCTAATTTCCATCTGTGAATCAATACCGTTACCCTACTTACTAGCAGGGACCAGTCAAATAAGCTTTTAAGAATTCACCAAAAAGGGTTTTGCTGTTAAGGGAGTATTTGAGTGCTATGTGTGGTTAAGATGACCATATTTTATTGACCAGATCTCTTCCTTATTATTATTTAGACAAAAATATGATTGTGTATGGGCTGGAGATTTAGCTCAGTGTTTCCAGCACCTGCCTCACAAGTGCAAGGTTTTGAGTTCGATTCTCGGTAACCACATACAACACTGGCTATGGTGACTCACGCCCACCAGCAATCAACACCATATACCACAGTGCCGGGTGTGGTGGCTCACGCCTGTAATCCCAGCACTCGGGAGGCAAAGACAGGAGGATTGCTGAGTTTGAGGTTTGCCTGGGCTACAGAGTGAGCTCAGGGCCAGCCTGAACTACAAAGTGAGACCCTGTCTCAAAAAAAAAATATATATATATATGATTGTGTGATTATAATACCACACACACACACACACACACAAAGTATGCACAGGGTTCCTTATACACTACGATAGTTCAGGCCGCCATTATCTTATTGAGTTGGCTGTTGAATTCCTGTCTAGCCTCTAGTTCTAAGAGGTCATCATGTCCCAGGATATCCGATCATGTCACAATAATGCCAGATAGATCTCTGTAGTGACCTTCACAGCCCTTCGGGGTATGATCTAAGCCCTTCGCAGGTTTAAGTGGATCTTCCCATGTGCTGTCCCTGGCTCCCTACCTATGCTCTCTCTGTTCTTCATCTGTCTTCCCCTCTTCTCCAATTCTAGCCTCAACTGAAATTGAATTACATGACTAGTACTCCCCCAGTTCTGTCCCTTCTCCTTGGAATTGTCTTCCTTCTTTTTGGATTCTCTTTTCTCCTTTCAGCCTAGCTATATATTACCTCTTTTTCAAATTTCATTTTGGCCTTGACAACCTTTGAGAAGCATCTGTTGGCAGTATGCTTTGGGGAGACACCATGCCCTTGAGTTTCTACAACACTAAGGACCACCTTTGTCAAAGCCCTTGCTACACTGTTTTAACTGCCTCTTGACTTCCAATTTTCCCCTTCACCTCAACTGGGAAGATGAGCATTTAGAACTGTTGCATTGTTCAGTGCCAAATCTCTAGTGTTTGGAACAGCATCGCACAGTAGGAATTCAATAAACACTTTTTTCAATTAATAAAAGATTTCACATAGAGACTGTGCAGTATGTAAATGTTTTCCATTTCATTTTCATACAGAACCTTATCGGGAGGGCATTAATAATTAATGATAAGAGTCACAGTCAAAGGTATGTTAATAATATGGTAAATTAATTCACCCATGAAGGCAATCGTGTTTTGTAATATGTTCTGCAGTTGTTGAAAGGAAGACATCAAAATGGTCTGAAATCTATGACTGTAATCATGATCCTCCTTAAAAACACCCTCTCTAAGGTGAATGCTGAGTCTGTGACAGTAAAGTTCATGGAGCAAATGACTTTGAGAGAGTGACAGTAAATATAGAATATCATGTGATCAGAGATAATGAATGTCAAAGACTAGCAGGAAAAATATAGAAAATAATTATCTGGTAGAGGAATAAGCAAATATAGAGTGCAAATTTTTAAAAATGTTTATAGCCTGTTCTATTAACTATACGAGTTTGGGATGAGTCGATATATTTTTCCATCTAGCTTATCAGCCTGCACTCAATATGTTCAATTCCAAGCATTAAAACTGAAAGGAGGGCTGGAGATTTAGCTCAGTGGTTCCAGCGCCTGCCTCGCAAGCACGAGGTCCTGAGTTTCATCCCAGTAACCACATACATTGCTGGGCGTGGAGACTCACGCCCACCAGCAATCAATACCACATACCACAGTGCCGGGCGTGGTGGCTCACACCTGTAATCCCAGCACTCGGGAGGCAGAGACAGGAGGATT
>PVIC010041486.1:0-16210 GCA_004025085.1 Thryonomys swinderianus
GGGAGGCAGAGGCAAGAGGATTGCTGAGTTCGCGGCGGCTTGCCTGGGCACCATAGTGAGCTCAGGGCCAGCCTGAACTACAAAGCAAGACCCTGTCTCCAAAAAGCAAAAAAAAAAAAAAAAAAAAAAAATGACAACCTTTTGGATTTATTGGGTCAAATACCATACACAGGTATTACTAAAATTAATTTATCTTGCCAGGTATTCAAGAGCAAGGTCCTATAATCCCACATTGCAGAGGCTGAGGCAGGAGGATCACTGTGTGCTCAAGGCCAGCCTGGGCTACATAATGAGTTAAGGGTTGGTCTGAATACATAATGAGACCCTGTCTCAAAAAATAAATAAATAAGCCAGGCATGATGGCTCATGCCTGTAATCCCAGCACTCGGGAGGCAGAGCCAGGAGGATTGCTGAGTTCGAGGCTTGCCTGGGCTACATAGTGAGTTCTGGGCCAGCCTGAACTACAAAGCGAGACCCTGTCTCTAAATAAATAAATAAATAAATAAATAAATAAATAAATAAATAAATAAATAAATAAATAAATAAATAAATAAATAAATAAGAAATAAAATTAATTTATCTTCTTTTTGCTTTTCTTAACATAACTATCAGAAAATTATTTTCTGTTTAATTTGGAAATCCTATAACACTTCTAATTTGGTCACTTGGTTATACTTAACAAAAAAGTTGTTTGAAATTTTCATTACTTTTCTCAAATCTGTGGACCCTCTCCCTACCAACCTCTGCTTAGGACCGAGACTCAGAGAGTAACTATAAAGTTGCCTTCAAGTTATTTACACAAAAGCTTTTCCTTTTGAAATACAAACTGTGAGTAACAATGTATCAACTGGTTAAAAAAAAAAAAAGAAGCAGAAGAAATCCCACAGTTTAAAGAACATTGATGGTTTTTAAACAGTACTGTCCCACAAAGAAGTCCAGCCAGAAAATTATTCAAACTCAGCTGGGCAGATGGCATGTGCTTAACACCAGCACTCGGGGGCTGACAAGGAGGAATGCAAGTTCAAGTCCCAAGTGGGCAATTTAGCAAAACCTTTTTTTAAAAAAAAGGCCTACAATGTAGCTAAACAAAACAAGACGAAACAACAAGCATTTCCATCTACCTAAACTGGAGTCCTTTCTTTCCATCCCTCTAACTTTCCAATTAAAACTTTTTTCCTGTGAAATAAAGAAATACTTAGGCTTTATTTCAACAAAACACCTGTTCTTGCTGGGGAGTTAGCTCAGTGGTTCCAGTACCTGCCTCATAAATGCAAGATCCCCAGGTCTTATCCCCTCCCATACACACACACACATACACACACAAAACCTATTCTCTGCAAAATATTAACAATGTATCAAAAGTACAAAATAGGTGCTGGAGATTTAGCTCAGTGGTTCCAACACCTGTCTAGCAAACACAAGGTCCCTGGTTCGATCCTCAGTAACCACATACAACAATACTGGGCATGGTAACTCATACCCTCCAACAATCAGTACCACACACCACAGTGCCGGGCGTGGTGGCTCATGCCTGTAATCCCAGCACTCAGGAGGCAGAGGCAGGAGGCGTGCTGAGTTCCAGGCTTGCCTGGGCTACATAGTGAGCTCAGAGCCAGCCTCAACTACAAAGCGAGACCCTGTCTCAAAAAAAAAAAAAAAAGTACAAAATAATTTAGTATAAAGCATCTACCTTTTGTTTTTATCATAGTTTTTAGAAAATATAGCAATAACCACATATAATGCTGGGCATGGAGACTCATGCCCACCAACAATCAACACCGCATACTACAATGCCGGACGTGGTGGCTCACACCTGTAATCCCAGCACTTGGGAGGCAGAGACAGGAGGATTGCTGAGTTCGCGGCGGCTTGCCTGGGCTACATAGTGAGCTCAGGGCCAGCCTGAACTACAAAGCGAGACCCTGTCTCAAAAAGCAAAAAAAGAAAATATAGCAATAGCTTCTCTGAAATTAATGTATTACACTAAGAAGTCACTTATTTTATTTAAAACTTTTAGTATCAAATAAGATAATGGATTTAACTAGATTAAAAGGTATAAAAAACTATCATAGGGGAATCCTATTACTGGACAATATAATTTTGCCAGTATTTTTCTTCCATCTATCAACATGCTTCTTATTCAATGCCATCTCTCTTGAGCTACTTCTGTTCTCCCTTTAAGTATAACTTACATTTGATTGCTGGTATATGTGAGTCACCAGGCTTGGTGTTGTTGTATGTGGTTACCGGGGATCAAACCAGGGACCCTACACTTGCCAGGCAGGTGCTGAAACCACTGAGCTAAATCTCTGGTCCTATATTGTAATATTTTAATCAAGTGATCATACCATGTCATACATGCTTTTGTACTACAGACTAAGAATTTAAGTTCAGTTTTCTACTTTTTGTTTGATCTGACTAAATCATAATATGCAGAAACAATACAACTATAAATTGCATCTTCTTTTTTTTTTTTTGAGACAGGGTCTCACTATGTAGTTTAGGCTGTCCTTGATCTAACTACGCAGCCCAGACTGGCCTTGAACTCATGACAATCTTCTCAAGTGCGGGATTCCAAGTGTGTACCACCACATCTGGTTTCTCACTTTTTGCACATTTAAAAATTATTCAACATGAAAAGTTAAACTGTATTTTTAAATACTTACATTCTAATCTCTGCTCACAAATATTTCTTTAGGGCCAGGGATATAGCTCATTGCAAAAGTGCTCGACTAGCCGGGCTTGGTGGCTCACACCTATAATCCCAGCACTTGAGAGGCAGACACAGGAGGATTGCTGAGTTCGAAGCTTGCCTGGGCTCCACAGTGAGCTCAGGGCCAACCTGAACTACAAAGTGAGACCCTGTCTCAAAAAAAAAGTGCTTGACTATAATACACAAGGCCCTAGGTTCAATCCACAGCACTGCAAAGGTAAAATAAAATAGGGCTGACGATTTAGCTCAGTGGTTCTGGTGCCTACCTTGCAGTGCAAGGTCTCAAGTTTGATCCCCAGTATTAATTAATTAATAATATGCAAAAAATTTTGAAATTCTTTATTACAATGTTGTAACTCTGGAATTATTTATTTTTACAGAATAATGAACTAAAATGCTATCTTGACAAAATGCAATGTTTGTTTCTTGTGTTTATAGCTGTCCGCTCTGGAGCCTTAGACCAGCACTGAGTGCTTAATGACGTTTAACAAACATTAATTGGATTTCCTTTCATTCAACTTTTCCATTAGCAAACTATAATTGCTTACCACAGTGCTAATGTAAGAACTAATTGTCACTATGAGTACTCTAAAAAGGGTTTTCTTTGGTACTTCTCTACATCTTGGCAAGATTCCCACCTTCCTAGGGTGTACTACCTTCTTCCTCTTCTTCTCAAGATCAGAACAGAAGCTTCAGATGGCTGACTGTGAATCCTGAAATACTACTTACTGCCTCAACTTCCTTTGGAGGCCAATAGCCCTCCTGCTCAACCTCAGACTTCAAGTGAATTTGTAGAAATTCCATTCCATCTCACTCCACAAAATGGCTACAATCAAGAATCAACCAAATGGACAACTGGTGGGGCTGTGGGGAAAAAGAACCCTTCTCCACTTTCTGGGGCAGTGTGGACTTGTGCAACCACTGTGGAAATGAGTGTGGTGATTTTTCAAAAGGCTAAAACTAGAGATTCCATTTGACTGAGCTATTCTCCTTCTTGGTATCTTTCCAAAAGAATTAAAAGCATCACAAAACAGCAATATATGAGCATCTATATTTATACTAACTTAGTTTGTAATAGCTAAATCTGAGGACAGCCTAAATGCCTATCACCCAGAGATTGGATAAAGAAGATGTGGGGTTTTTAAAAATAAAATGGAGTACTACTCAGTTATAACAAAAGATAAACAAGTCATTTACAGCTAAATTGTTGCACTTTGAAACCATATTTTAAGTGAAATAAATAGGATACAAGTAAATACTGAATTGTTTCTCTAAGTGTGAGAAAATGAAAGCGTAAATACAGGTAAAATGTATAATAGATATTGTGAATTAGGGAGAAAATGTTCAAAGGGGAAGGAGAATTGGGGGATAGGAAAAATAAAAGGGAAAGGCAAAATGAGAAAAAAAGGAAAAAATAGAGACAAAGTTTTTATAGAGAAGGATGGAGGGGTTGCACGGAGGGAAGGGGAAAGGTTAAAAATAAGAACCAAGATACATCATGTACAGGTTCAAATCCCCTATGATAAATGTGATCACAATGTACACCTAAAGCACCAATAAACTTAATGAATAATTTTAAAAATGCCATCTTACGTAAGGGGCCGGAGGATTAGCTCAGTGGTTCTGGCGCCTGCCTCGCAAGCGCAAGGTCCTCAGTTCGATCCCTGGTAACCACATATAATGCTGGGCGTGGAGACACGCCCACCAACAATCAACACCGCATACCACAATGCCGGACATGGTGGCTCACACCTGTAATCCCAGCACTCGGAGGCAGGGACAGGAGGATTGCTGAGTTCGCAGCGGCTTGCCTGGGCACCATAGTGAGCTCAGGGCCAGCCTGAACTACAAAGCAAGACCTTACTGCAAAAACAAAACAAAACAAAAACAGAATGTGCATCGGGAGGCAGAGACAGGAGGATTGCTGAGTTCAAGGCTTGCCTGGGCACCATAGTAAGCTCAGGGCCAGCCTGAACTACAAAGCGAGACCCTGTTTCAAAAATAAAATAAAATAAAATAAAATAAAATAAAATTTTGCTAAATGATAACATTTGTTAAATTGGGCAATGAGTACCATTCTCTCAGTAGTCTTCTAAGCATGAAAATAGAAATTTTTAACATATATTTTGGTCAAATGAGTATATATATATATATATATATATATATATATATATATAAGCACAAGCATCAAGAGGAAAATATTTCTCTCTTTTAGGAACACACATTTGTAAAACTATTCTAATACCTGTGATGTCTAACTTCCTAAATGTGATAGAAAATTTCAAGTAGTTATGCACAAAAACATGCAGTATAACTTGAGCCTCCGTTTTCCTAACAAGAAACTTCTCATAAGAAAGATGCTGCCAGGGGCCAAGGATTTAGTTCAGTGATTCTAGTGATCCCCAGTATCACATACCACAATGCTGAGTATGACTCACACCTACCAACAATTAGTACCGCACAACACAATGCTCACGTCTGTAGTCCCAGCACTCAGGAGGCAGAGGCGGGGTATGCTGGGAGTTTGAGGTTAGCCTGGGCTACACAGTGAGCTCAGGGCCAGCCTTAACTACAAGCAAGACCCTCTTGAAAGAAAGAAAGAGAGAGAAAGAAAGAAAGAAGGAAGGAAGGAAAGAAAGAAAGAAAGAAAGAAAGAAAGAAAGAAAGAAAGAAAGAAAGAAAGAAAGAAAGAAAGAAAGAAAGAAAGAAAGAAAAGAAAGCTGCCAGAGACATTTAAAAAAAAAACCTGCCTATGTAGTTACCAGCGATCTATCAACCAATTCACAAATGTGCCATCTGTTACCCACATCAATAGTTTTAAAATCTTTTAACATAACTAAACAATCCCAAGTCACTTTTAAATTTCAGCATTACTCTATGTAAATCTATTATGAATGACCCAAAGGTTAAAAAAAATTTTCACTTTATCTTTTAACATTATCCCTCCTCTACATTCCTCCATCACACATACCCAAAGAGTTCTGTGCAAGTTCTCCCACCTGGGTGAAATGTGTATTGGATTCTAAGGAGGTTTATGTGACTCAGATAGCACCATGGGAGTGTTCTAATTAGCATCAAAGGAAATTGAACACAGAACTCTGCTTAACTAGCAGTCAAAGATTCAAACTCCCAAGAGAGAATATGATTTCCCATCCAAGCATGATGAGTACATTAAACTGCAAATGATGCCCAGGAACAAGCAGATCTATAAACAGGAATTCAAATAAAATTGGCTTTGTAAAATTCACTGTTCTGCAGAACCAGGGGCAGCCCTTCTGGTTTTACTTCATTTTCTGGCTCAGTTAAAAATACTTTAGAGTTAGGCATGGTGGCATGGCGCATTTCTGTAATCCCAGCTAGTCAAAAACTGAGGTAGGAGAATCACAAGTTCAAGGGTTCTCTCTACAGGTATGGTGTGTCCCTGTGTGTGGGAAGGAACTGAATACTCAGTTCCTGGGAAGTTCTACTATATATGTGTATTTGGCAAGTCACTGTATGTAGACAAACTGTCTTTCTCTCTGGACCTCTGTGTTTGATTTTGTTTTTTGGGTTTTTTTTGCGGTACTGGGGACTGAACTCAGGCCCTTGTGCGTCCAAGGTTGGTGCGGTACCACCTGAGGTAAATCCCCAGCCCCTGTGTATCTCTCTTTGAGTATTTGTGCCTGTCTTCATTTTTGTCTTCTGAGTGTTTGATTACAAGTATTAAATTCCATTATAATTTTCCACCTTTCTATAAAACACTATACTGGTTTTCTTGCCTCTCTACTTCTTTTAAGTTTCATAAAAGAGACATGACATGAAACCCACTGGTTTTGACACATACACACTGGTACAGAACCAGAGAGCATAAGACTGTTCATTGCTAAAAAGGTCGCTCACACTAACAATGCTCCTAGCAAGCATCAGTCTGAGCAAGGATATAAACAACTCCAAATTAAATAAGCCTTCTCTAACTATAATTAAACCTCTCATATAGACTTCCCAGAATGTACTCTGATTTATATGTGTATCCAACTGGCTTGATAACTGACCATTAAATAAAAGTTATCATTTTTTTTTTGTACCAGGGATCGAACTCGGGACCTTGTGCTTTGAGATAGGTACAGCATCACTGAGCTAAATATGAGTCTCCTAGAAGGTAAAGACTTCTGAGTATACTATAAATGTGAACTTCTGGATTCTTGAAGCTGGAACAAGGAAACTTGAGAAAGATTTTACTACACCATGAAATTCTTGTTGACAACCTATTCATTTTTCCAAGATGATATACCTCACCACTGACCTCTTCAAGCTACAATTCCTGCTATTGGTATTGCTTATATCAAACAAAATTATACTTGTATATTTCTATATCTATACTTCCTACCCCTTGAAAGCAAGAATGATATCTTGTAGCCGGGTGTGGTGGCTCACGCCTTTAACCCCAGTACTCAGGAGGTAGAGGCAGGAGGATTGCTGAGTTTGAGGCTTGCCTGAGCTACATAGTGAGCTCAGAGCCAGCCTGAACTACAAAGCAAGATCCTGTATCAAAAAAAGAAAGAAAGAGGGCCAGAGATTTAGCTCAGTAGTTCCAGCACCTGCCCAGCAATTGCAAGTTCCTGAATTCAATCTCTGGAAACCACATATAACGATAATGGACTGCCGGCCTGTGTGGTGGCTCATGACTGTAACCCCAGCACTAGGGGGGCAGAGGCAGGAGGATTGCTGAGTTTGAGGCTTGCCTGGGCTACAGAGTAAGCTCAGGACCAGCCTGAACTACAAAGGAAGACCTTGTCTCAAAAAAAAAAAAAAGGGTCAAGCTGTACCAGGCCAACCTTGAACACACAAGGGCTGGAGTTCAACCCCTGGTACCTCAAAAAAGAAAAAAAAAGGGGGGGCTCATTCTGAAAAAAACATCACATAGTATTATTACAGCTTGCCGACTTGAAAGAACTGCAGAAGATGAGATTCTTAGGGACTACTGTTACATTGGATTTGTATTTAAGATGCTATTGAGACTTCAACTTCTATCAAAATATAAACTACATCCATGAAATAATAAAAGTTTGAAGTTTGTTAAAATTACAAATATTTTATGAATAGTTTGTTATAGCATAACCATTAAATTAGTAATATCAGAGTAATATTTAGTATCATTCTTGAGTCAATAAACAATCACTCTTCAAAAGTTACTCATACAGCCAGGCATGGTGGCTCACACCTGTAATCCCAGCACTCAGGAGGCAGAGACAGGAGGATTGCTGAGTTTGAGGCTTGCCTGGACTACATAGTGAGCTCAGAGCCAGCCTGAACTACAAAGCGAAACCCTGTCTCAAAAAAAAAAAAAAAAAAGACATTTTAAAGGAAATCATCAAAACAAATTGGAAAAAGGTAAAACATTATATTTTATTTGGGGACCAACAGCCCAAACAGATTGAAAACCAAAATATAACATACAATCATAAAAACAGATGAAAATGTAGAATTTGTTCAAAAACTTGGAGTAGGAAAGGCATCTAAGACACAAAACATTTATACCCAAAAGGAAAAAACAGGTAAATCTGTCTATATAAAAACTTTATAAGTCAAAGTTAGAAGTCAACAAGAAATAGAGTAGGGGGCTGGAGGGTTAGCTCAGTGGTTCGGCACCTGCCTCGCAAGCGCAAGGTCCTGAGTTCGATCCCCCTGTAATCACATACAATGCTGGGTGTGGAGACTCACGCCCACCAGCAATCAATACCACATACCACAGTGCCGGTTGTGGTGGCTCACGTCTGTAATCCCAGCACTCGGGAGGCAGAGACAGGAGGATTACTGAGTTCGAGGCTTGCTTGGGCTACATAGTGAGCTCAGGGTCAGCCTGAACTACAAAGCGAGACCCTGTCTCAAAAAAAAAAAAAAAGTGCTGCCCATGGGCTAGAGATTTAGCTCAGTGGTTCCAGCGCCTGCCTATAAGCGCAAGGTCCTGAGTTCAATAACGGGCAACCACATACAACAATACCGGGCGTGGTAGCTCACACCCACCAGCAATCAATACCACATACCACAAATGCTGGGCTTGGTGGCTCAAACCTGTAATCCCAGCACTCAGGAGGCAGAGGCAGGAAGACTGCTGAGTTCGAGGCTTGCCTGGGCTACATAATGAGCTCAGGGCCAGCCTGAACTACAAAAGCAAGACCCTGTCTCAAAAAAAAAAAAAGAAAAAGAGTGCTGCCCATTATAGATGTAAAAATATAGCCAGGCTCAGTGACATACCACACCTATAATCTCAGCACTGAGAGGGGCTGAGGCAAAAGGATTTTAAAGTCAAACTCAGCCTAAAAAACAATAAATAAATAAAAATTAAAATTTAAAAAACCTTGCAATTAAATACTAATAAAAAAAAAAACCCAGCCTGGACAGGCTAAAACTCAGTAATCTAAAAACACTGAAATCTGCCTGAGGATATAGCTCAATATGAAACCCATGGGCTCAATCCCACCAATAACATCAATAACCATAATGATCAAATAAAAATATCCATTACTGGTAAAGGTATGGGGAATGGGTAGCTCATATGTAACATGATGCAACATTTTTGGATTTTATATAGCATTGTACAGTAAATTTAAAATATGGGTATATTTGAATCCCAAAATTCTTCTACATATCAATCCTACAAAAACACTTCTACATAAACACAAAGAGAATGCATACAGATAGGTACTACAACCCTGTTTATCACAAAAGAAAAAAGTGCCAAAAAGGAAAAAAAAAAGTCCATCATAAAACACTTTAATAAACACATTTTAGAAATCAGTTCAGCAATTAAAAAGGAGATACATATGTATGTATTAATATATACATTATTATAAAACTCTAACTTTTTCTATATACAAATATAAAAGTAAATTCATAGAGTAAAAGCCTAAACCAGTCATGATGGTAGACAGCTGTAACCTGCAGGTGCAGGCAAATAAGAAGGTAGATAGCTAGATTCAACCAATGCATTACTCAGAGTTGTACAAACCACAAAGCCAATTCTAACTGAAGTAAATAGAAAAACAATTTACAAGAAAGATATAATGAGATAATTTTCAAGGGGGAGAACTTGCTTTAGGGATACACAGCTAAAACACCACCCCAAATTACAAAAATGGTTTGGCAAAGAGGTCAGATTGGTAATGCTCAGCAAGAGATACTGTGGCTTGGTTTGTACTATGACAGTTCTAGCTATCAGGTACGAAAATAACATGGGGCCAGGGATTTAGCTCAGTGGTTTCGGCAACTGCCTGGCAAACCCGAGGTCCCAAATCCAATCCCCAGTACCACGTACTACAATGCCAGCTATAGTGGGTCACATCTGTAATCCCAGTATTCGGGAGGCAGAGGAGTATTGTTGTGAGTTCCAGATCAGCCTGGGCTACATAGTGAGTGCAGGGCCAGCCTACACAAAGTGAGATCCTGTCTCAAAAAAACAAAAAAATTAAATTAAATTTAAAAATAACAGTACTGTCTTGTTGGCCCTATGGCTTGATCTTGCTACTAGAGCTGATGCTCCAGAGGGATGTGATAATAATGGAAGGATATATTATAACATAATGGAAGAGTTCGGGACCGAGTCAGCTGCAAAGAGGACGTGAATGGTAAAGGAATTGAGGGTCAGGAAGATAAGAGACAACTGGATTTCAAGTAGTAACTAAACTAATCAGGATGTGAGACATGGTGATTTAGGCTTCTTCATGGAAGAGGTAGATCCTGAGTTCTGAAGGGTTGCACAGAGTAATCTTAGCAGCAGCTTAAACAGATTTTGGTCAGATCATTAGGGGGTTGAAAGTGTGACAAAACCTTCCACAGTTGCTATGGGTAATGTTCCATCTCACTGATCCCAAAGGTTCACTGATTGGCAAAACGTTGGGCTAGTTAATTACTCTCTTTAAGCCTACATTTTCTTATCTATAAAATAGAGATAATACTATTCATGTGATAACATTGTTATGAGGATTAACAGGTGAGACAGTTGTTTGGCACAGAATAAATGGTCTAAATGTTAACATTATAAGGGTCACCAAAGCCAAGACAATAGTTTTCACGATCAGGCAACCAACGCTATCAAGTCTTTAAAGTGACCAAATGGTCATGTTGAAGATCTGTAGGAAGAGATAAGTTTATAGAGAACATGAAGCCAGTTTGGTACCTAGTATGTAATGTACAAAAAGGATTTTAAGGAAAATCTTTTTATAGTCAGAGGAACTCAACTAGAAACTTCAGTATACTCTTGTTTAATATAGGCTCTCAGCTAAAATCCAAGTGCCTCAAGCTGATGTATTTCTGATGGACCCTGGGAGCGATTACTAGCTATTAATTAGTTTCTAAGAGAGAATATGGTTGGTTTAATTGTTCTAGAATATGGTTATGGAAGAAAGACTGAAAATTATAAAGTCTTATTATTTAATAATTTTATACTTAGGAATTGCTATGTAATAAACTTTCTCCTTTATTCTGTTCTCCCCAATCTCTGACCATAAGTCATTAACACCATTAAAAAAAACCCCACAGAAATCTGATCAAGCTTACTAAACCTGGGGCCAGGGATTTAGCTCAGTGGTTTCGGCATCTGCCTGGCAAGCACAAGGTCCTGAGTTTGATCCCTGGTACCATATACCATAATGCCAGGCATGGTGGCTTTTGCCTATACTATAATCCGAGCATTCGAGAGGCCCAGGCAGGAGGATTTCCAAGAGTTTGAGACTAGCCTCGGTTACATGGTAAGTTCTGAGCCAGCCTGACCTACAAAGTGAGACTCTGACTTAAAAAAAAAAAAAAAAAAGTTTACTAAACCTCTTACTGGATGAATGAATTTTACATTCCTTAATTGTGCCTATACCTGAACACAATGGCAGGGCAAAGCAATTGCCAAGATACATCTCTCTCCATCTACCTCAGTTGTACCTCCAAATATTTAAACTAGACCTACCATGAGAGGTCTTTATACATATTCTTTATAAACTCAACAGGGGCCGGAGGGTTAGCTCAGTGGTTCCGGCACCTGCCTCGCAAGCACAAGGTCCTGAGTTCAATCCCTGGTAACCACGCACAATGCTGGGCATGGAGATTCATGCCCACCAACAATCAATATGCATACCACAGTGCTGGGCGTGGTGGCTCACACCTGTAATCCCAGCACTTGGGAGGCAGAGACAGGAGGATTGCTGAGTTCAAGGCTTGCCTGGGCTACATAGAGAGCTCAGAGCCAGCCTAAACTACTAAGCGAGACCCTGTCTCAAAAAAAAAAAAAAAAAATCAACAGGATCTAAACAAGCATTACAACAAATCTCTTTTTTCTTTCTCTGGTTGTAGGGAAGGGAACCATTTTTTGGAAATTATATGATAAGCTCACTCATTTTCCATACACAATTCAATTATGTAACTAACTCTAGACACTGAAGATCTAAGGTCTAAGTCTTCCTCAAGATATTAAACATCCAGGGCTAGGGATTTAGCTCAGTGTTTCCAATGTACGCCTGGCAAATGCAAGGTCCTGAGTTCGATTTCAGGTAACCATGTACCACAATGCCGGGCATGGTGGCTCATGCCTGTAATCCTGTAATCCCAGCACTTGGGAGGCAGAGGCAAGAGGACTGTTTTGAGTTCAAGGCTGCCCTGGGATACATAGTGAGTTCAGGAGCAGCCTATACTAGAAAATGAGACCCTATCTCCAAAGAAATAAATACATAAAAGACATCAAACATCCCAGTACAGCTTCAGACCACAGCAGTCTACAAAAATTGTTCTTGCCAGGGTGGCTCATGCCTGTAATCCCAGCACTTGGGAGGTACAGACAGGAGGATTGCTGAGTTTGAGGCTTTCCTGGGCTACATAGTGAGCTCAGGGCCAGTCTGAACTACAAAGCAAGACCCTGTCTCAAAAAAAGAAAATTGTTCTTAAATCAAGTGCAGTGACACAGGCCTGTGATCCCAGCAATCAAGAGGCTAAGCCAGGATCTCCCAAGAGTTTATGGCCAGCCTGGGTTGCACAGTCAGTTCAAGGCCAGCCTACACTACACAGGAAGAGCCTGCCTCAGAAAAAACAAACCAAAAACTCCCTTAATGTTTAATCTTTCTCGGATTCAAAGAGAATAGAATTCACAAATTATATAAAATAAAGGCTAATTTCCCACAAAATTCAAAAATGTCCACAAAGATATATGCTTGAGATCTTTAGTTACTTCTGTAAATAGAAAGAAACTGCTCATTTTATAGTAACAAAAAAAAATCCATAGGAAAAATGACATAAGATTTAAAAGGCTCACTCCTGAATTTTGAGCAGAAAAATATCTAAACTGAAAAACTACAGAATTTGGGTTTTGGAATCAAACAAATTAAGATTTTGTTAGCTCCATCATGTTACTATATAAGACAAATTGAGACAAATTCATTTTTCTTTCCAACCCTGTTTCCTCAACAAAACAAGAACACTATCTTTAAAGGCTCTTAAATAAACTAGTACATATAAAGCTTTAAGCACAATGTCTGGCACACAGCAGAATGACAAATTTCAAAGGTTTAATTAGACTGATTTAGAGAGACTGAGATTTAAGGAATAGGACAAATACCTGAGAGAGGAATATATTACTCAGGTACTCAACTTATTTAACTTTAAAAATGAGAACAAATTTCTCAGATTAGCAGTGAATTATAAATGTTAGGCTGCATCTGTAGATGTTCTTCTTCCACTCTTCTTTTTACAGTTCTTTGAAGTTCCATGTTCATACAATTTTCTTCTATACTCTTCCTAAAGTCCTGACTTAAATTCTCCTTACTTTGGTCCTGGGATGACCTAATCCTTAGCCAGAGAGACACATCTTTTAGTTCACTTAGTATTCTAAGAGAAGGACAGAAGCCAGTATCTAAAAGGTTAGAAGGAACCTATGTGGTATAATGAAAAGGATGTGGGCTATGGAAACAGACAGACATGGGTTTATATCTTACCACTACTACTTTCTAGAACTTGGGCAAAACACTTAAAACATCTCGACCACATTTCCTCCTCTACAAATAATAGCCCTATATATCACAGTGTACTTACCAGGATTACAGAAATGCCTATGACAATTGTTGCCACATAAAAGGCCAATTAATGGTTAACTATTACTAGGGTACAACTGCCAATTGCTGTACTGAATACTCTGTCGGGCTGTACTTTTTTAACTGGCAAAAGTCACTTTGCTCCCATGTTTCCATGCTTATATGCAAAACATTCCATTTTGTGATCTATAATTAACCAAATCAAGAGTTTAAACAACTTAGGGCAAGAAAGTGCCAACGTAATTCAACTCTCCTGACATCAACAAAGCCAGGGCAAGGTGAGGTATGATTGCCAAAACAGAGTCTGTCAGAACACGGTCATTACTGATAGTGATGTAAACACAAACTAGTTGAAGATCTTGGGCTTGCAACTTTATTGTCAGAAAGCTTTAACTTTTCTGTAATAAATCCTTTCCTGCCTTGTTAGTGTATTTCAACATTCCTAACATCCATTTCCAAGAACACAAGGAAGAAATCCTCTCAAGTACTACCACATTCACTATGGAACTTGTCTTCATTTTTCACAATTTAATTCTAGATATTTTTGGTTTGCTGAGTTCACTTAATATGAGCTTATGAACAACACTATACAGAAGAAATACATCATACAGGCCAGGGATTTAACTCAGTTGTTCCAGCACCTGCCTTGCAAGCACAAGGTCCTGAGTTCGATGCCTGGTTCACCACATACCACAGTTCTGGGCATGGTGGCTCACGCCTGTAATCCCAGCACTCAGGAGGCAGAGGCAAGGAGGGTTACTGTGAGTTTGAGGTTAGCCTAGGCTATATAGTGAGCTTAGAGCCTGCCTGAACTACAAGGTGAGACCCTATCTCACAAAAGAAAAAAGAAAAAAAGAAATACATCATAGTTCCAATAACAAGATCTGGCCTCCAGAGTACCACAAGTAACAGGACAGAGGCCAATTCCAAAGATAAAATGTGACTGAGAGTAATATGCCCACCCTATGTTTATTCTTATTAACTACTCCACTTGGAAATTCTGGTTGTTACAAGTTTGTTTCCCTTGAACAGCTGCACAGTAACAGAACTAAGAAAACTGGGCAAGGGACTTAGCTTAAGTTATACCATGCCTACCTTGCAAGCACAAGGGCCCAGGTTCAATCCCTGCTACCGCCAAAAAAAAAAAAAAACTAAGAAAACTGATGACAGATACATGAATAGAATAAGAGAAACCAACAATGGAAATGTGACTCAACATAAATTAGTTTGCTCATGACAGTTATAAAATAAAGATCACCAGGTATATAGACAAAGGCTATTTCAATCCTAGTATTCCCAGTTCCTCCATAATAAAACAGAAGGGAGTCAGTCAGAATGATTAAATAGAAATTCTAAGATTAAAAAAGGCTCAAGAGCCAGGCAGGGTGGCTCACCCCTATAATCCCAGCACTCAGGAGGTAGAGACAGGAGGATTGCCGAGTTGGAGGCTTGCCTAGGCTACATAGTGAGCTCAGAGCCAGCCTGAACTACAAAGCAAGACCCTGTCTCAAAAAAAAAAGGCTCAAGAATCAAAAATCTAATACAGTGAGGTGATTTTTCCACTTGAGGAAAGAACAATCTCATGCCTTTCCATTTCAAACTTTCCAAATCAAGAAAGTTGGGGCCGGGGATTTAGCTCAGTGGTTCTGGCATCTGCCTGGCACGCTGAAGGTCCCAAGTTTGATCCCTGGCACCACATATCACAATGCCAGGCTTGGTGGCTCATGCCTGTAATCCTAGCACTTGGGAGGCAGAGAGACAGGAGGATTGCTGTGAGTCCCAGGCTAGCCTGGGCTACAGCGCAAGTCCAGGGCCAGCCTTAACTACAATGCAAGATCCTGTCTCAAAAAAAAAAAAACAAAGGCTCAGCGACTCAGCAATGCCTTTACTTGTATCATACAGTTGTATCCTTGCCCAGAACTTCACTGCTTAACTTTCAGGAGAAAAATAGTTTTATTTATTTATTTTTTTACGCAATTAACATTGTAAGGCAAGCTCAGCCCTGTCTTCTATAGCCTTAAGGTTGCTGAGTAAATCTAGAATCATGGAACATACATTTTGATATTGAAAAAACAGCAAGAAGGTGGTTCATTGTCAAGGAAAATGGCCAGAAGCACAACTAGATTTAAGAAAAATGGATTCTGGTGTGCTGGCCTATGATTTTTTTTTAACTTTATACCCAATCTGTTGAACTGTGTGTACATTTCAGAGGCAGTCATGGTAGCATGTACTTAAACCATGAGAAGAGGAATAAAAGTTATTCTTCATCCTAATAATGGTTGTCATTTCTTTTTTTTTTTCTTTTTTTTTTTTTGCTTTTTGAGACAGGGTCTCGCTTTGTAGTTCAGGCTGGCCCTGAGCTCACTATGGTGCCCAAGCAAGCCGCCGCGAACTCAGCAATCCTCCTGTCTCTGCCTCCTAAGTGCTGGGATTACAGGCGTGAGCCACCACG
>PVIC010041487.1:0-16200 GCA_004025085.1 Thryonomys swinderianus
TTGGTGTGGGAATGTGATGAGGGGAAGGAATAAATATGATACAGAAAGAAAATAAAAGAGCATGTATAAAGGGGGGAGGAGGGGGGAGTGGTTAGGGATATGGGTAAAAATGAGAATTAACTTGTGGCATATACTGGTACAAATTTCCCAATGTTATATGTGATTTTGAGATGTATATAAATTGTACCAATAAAGAATTTAATTTAAAAAAAAAGAAAATACCAGTGCTTTCGAGCCTATGTACTACTAATTTTATTAATAATGGATTTGATTTTGTAGGAATGTCTGTGAAATAAGAAAAACCCTAGCGGGAATCAGTTCAGCCTTATCATGACATTGAAACTGGAATTAAAATAAAGTATTCTCCCTGGCAAAAAAAAAAAAAAGTAATTGATAAGTGTGGAAAGTGGCATTTCATAAAGTTATATTAAGGGTTACAGAATAACTAAGACAGAAGTTGGAAGAAAATCAAGCACATTTTAAAGTGAGGCATTTTATATAAATGCCAGGAAAAAGATATTTGTTCAAGAAGGAAATGCTATTCTTTGCTCAAGAGTGAACTATGATTGCATGGTATTAATACTGAAAATGCTAGAGTAGTGATTCAGTCACATATCATGACATAAATGTACTGGAAGAATGGAAGGAGGAAGGTGAAGAAGCTATACTTATTTACAGTAAGAAGCAAGAGGTAATATGTAAATAAGAAAAATTATAGAAGCATATGAAGATGGGCTGGGTGGAGGAAGTAAATTGCTGGTTTTGAGTATCACTTAATTTTCAAAGTGCACATTACTTTGAGAAGAAAAGAGATTTTCAGCTCAAACAAAAGCAATATCATGCACAGTATAACATAGCAGAAAAAGTTTTGGGCTGGGGACAGAAATTTTAAAATATTGATTACTTATTCTGTGACCTTGGGTAAATCATGTAACTTCTTTGAGTCTCAACTTCCTTATATATTTGTTAGGACTTTATCTTTAAAAATTTTTCCAACTCCAAGATTCTAATTCCAGTATAATATTTTTTTCTAGGAAGAGTTAAAACTAAAATCCAAAAATTCTTTTCCATGTTCTCATAGTATATCTTTACATATTTTTGTTCACTCTGGCAAGGTTATCTCCACATTTGCCTTGACTCTGCAATGTAGCTAACATGTCCCCATCTTGGGAATCTCATTGTACCTGTGAGGCTAGTCTTCGCATGGCCTCCTCTTGCCGCCTGCGCATTTCTGGAGTTCCTGGGCAGCTTCCACTGGTGATGGATGAGTGGGCTGAAGGTGGCTGTGTGAGTGGGAGCTCTCTGTTGGCATCTACATCTGGATAAAAAAGATGAAATACTTGAATCAGATAACCAGAGAACTCTGAACTAAAGGAAGGTTAATATCTATTTGTTGTATGAGTTAGCAATTCTACTCCCAGCTATATACTTAAGAGAAACAAACACATGTGTCAACAGAAAAATTTATACACAAGTGTTCACAGAAGTCTGACCCAAAATACCAAAACTAGAGATAAACATCACCAGCCAATGAATAACCTGTGATATATCCATACAATGAACTACTACTTGCAATTGTAGCAAATAAAAAGAAAGGAGATACTGACACATGCTACACCACAGACAACCCTTGGAAATTTTATGATAAACCACAGAAGTCAGTGAAAAAGTCCACATATCTGGTTGTGATGGCACGTTTGTAATCCCTGTACTTTGGGAGGCTGAGGAAGGGGACTGCAAATTCAAGCCCAGCATGGACAACTTTGTGACACACAGATCCTGTTTCAAAAAAGAGGAGGGTTGGGGAGGCTGGATTGATGATGTAGCACTGGGTCCAAGCCTAGCACAGGAGCAGGAGTGAAGGCACATAGTATACTATTCTATTTATATGAAATTCCCTATTTATATTTATATGAAATTTAAATATTTATATTTGTATGAAATTTCCTAAGGCCTAAGGTCGGGGATTATGGGGAAAACAGGGACTTACCTAGTAAGAAGCATTTTTTTTTAAAGTGGGGTAAAAATGTTTTAAAATTAGTCAGGCATGGTGGCTCATGCCTATAATCCCAAGCACTCGGGAGACAGAGGCAGGAGGATTGCTGAGTCCGAGGCTTGCCTCACTGTGTAGCCTGGGCTACATAGTGAGCTTAGGGCCAACCTGAACTATAAAGTGAGACTCTGTCTCAAAAAAAAAAAAGAAAAAAATTTAAATTACATGGCATTTGCTATACAACTTTATACAGAATTGAACATTTTAAATGGTGTGTTTTATGGGTTGGAAATTAATAGCTCCATAAGATTTTTCAAATTTAATTTTTAAATGGAGATCTTTGTATGTTACCCAGGTTGGCCTTGAATCTGTGTCCTTCTGCCTCAGCCTCCTGAGTAGCTGAGATTATATGTATGTACCAGCATGCCTGGCTAACTCTATAATATTTTTAAAAATTCAATTTGTTCTTGGTATTTAGAAAATATTTTCTTACTTACTGCTAAAATTATAGCCTGTATTTCAGAATAAGATCATATTAAAAATACTAAATACTAAAATAAATATGTGTGGTTATGTGATGACAATTAGTAACTGAAAAGAATAGAGGAAGGCAACCCTCATGTAACTCCCTACCACTAAGAGTGAATTTAGATGAACTGAATAGCTCTGAATAACTGCAGAATGGTGTATAGGAGATGGCAGGGAAACAAGTCTGTAGAATTGTATGACATTTTGGGTTGAGGTTAAGTTCAGTGATCTGTCTATTATTGTATTAATTTTGCTGTTCGTTTCTCCATGACTCCATTCCCTTTTGTGCGGAAGTCTATTTTGTGGGTAAGTACTGTCCAAATACTCTTTCCTTCAGCTATTCCCTTTTAGAGATGTCCTTTTTTTGTTCAAGTGTCTCACTTTCTATTTGATATTCAGAGAACAGCAGAAATAACAGTTGATAGGTAGGTGGTAGTCAGTGTGCACAGCGAACTGGCAGATAGATTTCTGAAGGGAGCAGAGAAGGAAAAGTAAGTTACTTAGCAGCCGTTTCTGGGCTTGGCAGCTGCTAAAAAATATCAAATCCAAGTAACCACATAAAAGGATTTTAGTGGTAGAAAAATACAGTCTTGTATTAGACAGAACTTCCCTAACTACTGTACTGAGTATAACTATGGTTACTGCAATAATGTCTGAAGTACACAATAAGTCTATTTTCACAAATATTTTTTGTTCTTTGTGTGCTTGATTTGGGGGTTGATGGATGATGGTGCAGTGAATGAAGGGTGACTCAGATTTGGGAAAGCAGGCAGAAAGCAAGATAGGAGGCTAGTTCCTACCTTGACAGCTTTTCTGCACCTGCCCAGGGAAATGACAAGGAAGAGCAGGCTGGGGAAGCTGTCTATGAAAGGAGGGGAAGGCAATGGAGTACGGCAGGCCCAACTGCTCACTTCACCTGTAGCAGTGCTGTTCAGTGTGGAGAAGGCAGAAGAAAGAATAACAGATGATACACAGACAGATAAAAGCTCCATAATTTTATTTTCATTATTATTATAATTATATAATGGTATCAACGACAAAGAATTAGGAAAGCTGTCCAAGTTAACACAAGTTAAACTCTAAAAAATTAAGTCAACCTTCTGACATTCTTACTCATTCATGGAAAAATTTCTGCTGCTGCAGGTAACATTTTTAGTGCTAGCTCAGATGATAACAGATATGAACTGAAAAATAGCTTGCATTTGTGACTCTCTAAGGACTACTGTCTCTTTAAGATGTCTGGTAGAATGTATTGTGAATACCAAAAGATTACTATAAGAATCATTTTGTAAAAGGCAATCCTAGTTTTGTGTAATTCTGATAGATTTATCACCACAGATTCTATACCCTTTATTCCTTTTCACGTTTTGAAAATTAACTATCAAGCTGAATCTACAGTCTTAACAGTAGATTATGAGCAGAGGTACCCTAAAGCATTGATATTTTTGGGAGATAAATAGTAATGGGAGTTAGACAATCGTTTAATGAATTACTTAAAAAAAAGTCTCTTTGGAGCCAGGTGTGGGTGTGCATGGCTATAGCCCCAGTTCTCACGTGGTTGAGGCAGGAAGATCTGCAAGTTTGACACCAGCCTTAACCACATAGAAAGATGCTGTCTCAGAAAATAAAAAAAGAAGAATCTCTTCAGGGAGCACATGGCTATTTTTTCTATTAACTTTTGCTTGGCCAGGTTTGTAGGGGTCACACAGGTACTTTTGCTTTCTAAGAAAGCAGTTATTGCTCCTGGTTGGATTTTTCTACTCTCATGTATAATTCTATCACTGTGCTATCTGCAACAGTGATATACAAAGAAGCCACAGAGATTATTAGCTATCTGGTTTTCTTTAAGACACTTTCAATACCTCACCTCTTAGACTACTAAGTAGTTTAGTGTGATATTTAGTCGCTCAAGGGAAACCATTGAAATAGGTGTCTTTTCAACCATCAAGAACTATTCTTAGAACAAAAAATTTGGTTTCAGTTTTCAACCATTTAGAATAATACTGGTTGCTGGTTTCTCGTAAGTTACTTTTATTAAGTTGAGATAAAGTCCATCTATTCTAATTGTGTAGAGTTTTGATTATGCTATTCTAATTGTGTAGAGTTTTGATCATGTATAGGTGTTGGATTTTGTCAAATGCTTTTCTGCATCTACTGAGATGATCATATGGCTTTTGTCTTTGAGTCTGTTAATATAGTGTATTATGTTTATTGATTTATGTTTGTTGAACCATCCTTGCATCTCAGGGATGAATCCAACTTGGTTGGGGTGTATGATCTTTTTTTTTGAGACAGGGTCTCATTTTGTAGTTCAGGCTGGCTCTGAGCTCACTATGTAGTCCAGGGAGGCCTCGAACTCAGCAATCCTCCTGTCTCTCCCTCCTGAGTGCTGGGATTACAGGCGTGAGCCACCACGTCCGGCACGTGTATGATCTTCTTGATGATTCTTTGTATTCTGTTTTCCAGTATCTTATTAAGTATTTGTGCATCAAAGTTCATTAGGGAGATTGGCCTGTAGTTCTCTTTTTCAGTTGAAGAAATGTTCATCATCACTAGTCATTCAAGAGATTCAGATGAAAAGAACATTGAGATTCCATCTCACTCTACAAAGAATGGCTACTCTCTTGAAATTAATCAGTAACAAATGCTGGTGAGGTTGTGGGGAGAAAGGAAACCTTCTCCATTGTTGATGGGAACGTAGACTGGTGCAACCTCTTTTTATGAGAAAAAAGGAGAATTAAATTGTGCCATATGCTGGACAAATTCTTAATATTGTGTGTGATTATGATATGTATATCTAATGTATCAATAAAGATTCGAATTAAAAAAGTTTTACATAAAAGTATTACTCCTCCTCCTCCTTTAATGACTGAACTCAACACCTTTACACTGAGCTACATCCCAATACTATACTCCTCTCTGCCTTACTTTTTAATTTGAAATGGGATTTGCTAAGTCACTAAATTGTCTAATCTTTTTTTTTTTTTTAGAATTGTGATCTTCATTGCCTCTGCCTTGCAGAGTACAGAGATTACAGGTGTGTGCCACCAAACCCAGCTAGACACAAGTGTTAATTATCAGCTAGTCATACTTCTACAGAAAACAGATCTAAAGAATAAAGGTTATAAGAAAGTGTACTGTCAATGTGAGTGTTGGGCACAAAACCTGGGTTCTGAATTCCAGAGTACTACATCAATTTGCCTTAAAAGAGATCCATTCAATATCTAAGCATGATATTCTCCTTAAGAATTCTTTTATACCACTTTTTTACCACACTGTTGTAAAGAGTGTACTTTGATTGAACAGCTTTTTTCTTAGAAGTTAGTTCTTCTTTTAAATGTTATATCTGTAAGTTTATTAGAGCCAATCTGCCTTCTTGATACTAATTTCAACAGGAAGAAAGAAAAGTGGTATTAGTGAGCTCCTGGTAAGTGTTTAGACACAGTGACTATTATGATCTCATGCAAACCATTTCTAGTGGTTGTTATCTGAATGTGTATGACAGGCCAAATTACTAGTATGGTAATGCTGTATTACTAGTATAATAATGTTATACTATGCTAGAAAGTTAGTACAGTAATAGTTTTCTTTTTTGTTCTAACTAGTGGAAGCCAGAAAGACTGGTATTCTAAGTATGGTGTGTATACAAATAACATTTGTATACATTTCTATTTTTATGTTTTGAGATAGGGTTTCACTATGTAGTTTAGGTTGGCGTTGACTCATTATGTAACCCAGGCTGTCCTTGAATTCACAATGATCCTCTTAGCTCTGTCTCCCGAGTGCTAGGATTACAAACATACACCACCATGCTCAGATATATCCCTTACTTTAAGTTTTACTGGTAAGGAAAGGCAGAATAGAAAAGTGAGTAAGACAATTACTGCTGAGCCAGATTGCTCAGTTTTGCAACTACTGGCTTTAAAACCTGGGAGCCTTTCTTAACCTCTATGAGCCTCAGACTCTTCACTGTTAAATGAATATGAACCGGAATATGAACATGTTAGATGAAGACAATAATATCACTGAATTGATAAAAGGACTGGGTGAATGTGAAGCACCTACAGACTGGTATATGGTAAGTACTACATGAGTGTTTTAAAAATAAACACTATCCTAGTGGTGATCATTAAGTTTGCAACAAAGATATATATGGTAAGAGAACTTAACACCTCTCCGTAAGGAAGCAGAAGAAATCTTCCAAGGACGTAATGAAGTTCAAGTCCAAGCAGTGTAATACTGACATCAATAGCAAAGACATGAAGGTTGCAAACAAACTGTGCTGGCAAGTAACAACAAGAAATGGGCACAGGCTGAAGAAAATCTGACAGTGACAAATGCAAATGGCTCTATAGGCAAGTTCTATAGTCATTATTCAAAGGACAGACCAACCACATGGACACAGGGAAGAGTCATAAACTTATTCCATGATAAAAATGTTTTTCACTCCTACTAAGGTACTCTTAACTATGTTGGTTAGACATACACAGAGTACACATTCTTCTTGGAATTCTGAACTAATGGTCTTCACATGCAAGTCAAGTTTTAAAAATCAAGAAATAAAATGATATGTAACTGAACATAAATATGTCAGAAAAAAGTTTCAGAGCCAAGGAAGCAGGAAGTCCTTTAAAAATGAATACCTATGGGGCTGGAGATTTAGCTCAGTGGTTCCAGCGCCTGCCTCTCAAGTGCAAGGTCCTGAGTTTGATCCCAGTAACCACATACAATGCTGGGCGTGGTGATTCACGCCCACCAGCAATCAATGCCACATACCACAGTGCCGGGGCGTGGTGGCTCACACCTGTAATCCCAGCACTCGGGAGGCAGAGGCAGGAGGATTGCTGAGTTCGAGGTTTGCCAGGGCTACATAGTGAGCTGAGGGCTAGCCTGAACTACAAAGCGAGACCCTGTCCAAAAAAAAAAAAAAAGAATACGTACGTTTTGGGGAGGCATGTGGACTGTCTGAGGCGATCTGTCTCATCCGTGTACCATGGCAGCTAAGGGCCACCAGTCTTGAGATGATGGCAGTTTTTCCAAACCCAATATTTCCCACAATCACCACTCCTTGGTTCACACTGGCATTTGAACTTTGAAGTTGAGCATCTATTTCGTGGAAAACCCAATCCCGACCAACAAATACTGACTCTGTAGTGATGCTGGGCACTTCAAAGAGCAGAGGCTTCAGGGAGATATCTGGAGGCCTGTAAGGTGCAAAGCGAACTGAAAGGAACAATAAAAGAATAAAGAACTTAAGTCAAATTGTCAACACTGAAACAAAAAAAGCACTGTGATTTAAAAGTCTACTAGAGGTACAGTATGATGATATTTTGGGCTTATAAGAGAAATTAATAAAGCTCTAAATGTTGGTTTTACATAGATAAATGACACAGGTGTGTTGTTCATTTGATACTTCAGATGGCAGAATGCAAACACTGGTCAAATAGTAATGATTTACAACAGTCAGAAAATCAAGACAATATTAAATATTATTAAAGAACAGTATCTGATGCTGGCACAAAGGGAGAAAAAAAGAAAACCTATTTTAAAAAGAGTGGAGGCAAAGGAGAAAAAAAGAAATAAGATGTGTTATGTACATGACCAATTCCTTACAAGGAATGTAATCATTATGTATTGCAAACATGTACTAATAAACTTTTTTAAAAAAACCAGTCATATTGGATCAGGGCCCATCTTCACACACACACATGCGTGTGCACACGTGCGCACACACACACACACACACACACACACCAAAAGCATTAGAAAAAAGGCTGAGAGGAGTTCCCTTGCCCTTTCTAGCATGTATGCACACAGTGAAACGCACCATCTGTGAGGAATGGGCCCTCTCCAGATGTCAAATCTGTAGCACTTTGATCTTGAACTTCCCAACTTCTGGGACTATGGGAAATAAATTTCTAATACATACACACACAGCAAAAGAATAGAGATGTCCCTTATGCCAGCAATCAGTACAGCTGCAAGAGTAGTCCTAAAGGCTGCTTGCTATGTTTGGGGATAAACTTTTAATCACTGCATTGTGGGGAAGCACAGGTGGAGAGTTCCTGGGATGAAGGTGACCTATGGCGGGGCATCTAGACAGCTTAAGAAGACTGCACGTAATCTACCATAAAGGATGAATTTAACATTTAACAACCAGTATATATCAGTGTTGTAGAAAGCAATATAAAGTAAATAGGCTTGTTTACTTGAAACACCAGTGAGAATAGTATTTCCTTTAAATTCATGAAAATGTTTTGCTTTTTAATCAAATAGCTGTATTATTGGTAGAAACAAGGCCTTTAAAAACTCTAATGGTTTAAAAGGTCATAAGCACGTTAAATAGTCGAAGAAGCAGAAGCAAACTTTCACCCAGTGTTATTGTACCTGTACTGCTTATATTCGTCCTGACTTTTAAAGAATAATTTTTAGATTATATACACCTTGAGAATAGATTGTGTGGCTTTTCTCAACATTTTTTCTGTGCTTATATAATTATGAGATGTACTAAGGGCAAATCATGAGCTATACTTGCAACAGGTCTCTAAAACTGCACAACAGATGTAATCTAGTTTTTTTTTTTTTTTTTTTTTTTTTTTTGAGACAGGGTCTCACTTTGTAGTTCAGGCTGGCCCTGAGCTCACTATGGTGCCCAGGCAAGCCGCTGTGAACTCAGCAATCCTCCTGTCTCTGCCTCCCGAGTGCTGGGATTACAGGTGTGAGCCACCACGTCCAGCATTGTGGTATGTGGTGTTGATTGTTGGTGGGCGTGTTTCCACGCCCAGCATTCTATGTGGTCACCGGGGATCAAACTCAGGACCTTGCGCTTGCGAGGCAGGCGCCAGAACCACTGAGCTAATCCTCCGGCCCCGTGATCTAGTTTTAAATATCAACTTTTTAATTATATTAATGTAAAAGCAGTCTTATTTAACAATTTCTATCTGGGTTAATTTAAGTGCTCTCCTAACTATACCTAGAGTAAAAAAAAATATATATATATATATATCTGTCTGAAACCAGGTATTTTATTTCTGAACCATTAACCTCTGCATAATTCCTTGACATGCAGCAGGCATGCAAATACTTATGGAAAGAATTAATTAAAAAGAAGTTACCATACTCTAATCCTTTTTGATATTTTGGGGTACATGAGGTTAAGGGTTGGAGGGGGATCCCAAAGGAGAAAGGGAAATCATAGAGGGAAAATGAGATCTAATTATACTGGTTACATTATTCTAGAACATACTTAAATCAATTATACATCATAAAAGGGGACCTAGAGCTGGCAGCTTATTTGAAAAAACACACACATGCATACATACATGTACACAGTCTCATTTAAAACCATCTGAAAGCATTAGAAAGATAATCGCTCATTTAAAGATGAATAAAAATTCCAAAAATTAGTGCAAAAATTAAAATATTAAGCCAAATTCTGACTAATGATGTCAATACATTCCTGTTATCATTTTTTAAATACTCAAATTATTTTATTAAAAAGGACATGGGCTGTGGAGATACAGCTATGTGATCACATATAAGTTCTTGAATCATATTTCTTTAGCAAAATACATTCTTTTTTTTTTTTTTTTTTTTTTTTTGCTTTTTGGAGACAGGGTCTTGCTTTGTAGTTCAGGCTGGCCCTGAGCTTACTATGGTGCCCAGGCAAGCCGCCGCGAACTCAGCAATCCTCCTGTCTCTGCCTCCCGAGTGCTGGGATTACAGGCGTGAGCCACCACGCCCAGCAGCAAAATACATTCTTTAAAAATCTGTAACAGGGTGGCCCGGAAATTTAGCTCAGTGGTTCTGGCACCTGCCTAGCAAGCCCAAGGTCCCTGTTCAATTCCTGGTTACCACATACAACAATACTGGACGTGGTGACTCACGCCCACCAGCAATCAGCACCACACACTACAGTGCCGGGCGTGGTGGCTCACGCCTCTAATTCCAGCACTAAGGAGGCAGAGGCAGGAGGATTGCTGAGTTTGAGTTTTGCCTCCGGGCTACATAGTGAGCTCGGGGCCAGCCTGAGCTACAGGGTGAGACCTTGTCTCAAACAAACAAACAAACAAAATTCTGTAACAGGGTTAGGAGTGGAGCTCAGTGGCAAAGTATATTCCTGACCTGTGTAAAGCCCCATGTTCAATTTTTAGCCTTGCCAAAACAATCACTACAAAGTGTAGTGAAAAATTAAACTCTAATTGGCTAAAAAATTCAGTTTGTTAGAGGAATACTTTGTTTTACATGCCATAAAATTACATCCCTTTCAGTATGAACTCAGTATTTTCTTAATGTATGTATTCACAAAATTGTGCAGCTATTATTACCATTATCCAATCTCAGTACATTTTCATCATTCTCTCCTCAAATCCTACATCTATAAGCTGTCACTTTTACTACTCCCTCATCCCATCCTTTAGCAACCACCAACTTACTGTATCTTCACATTAGTCTTTCTGGAGATTTCATATAAACTAAACCATATTTTATGTAGCTTTTTTGTGTTGGTCCCTTTCCCTATGCATGTTTTGATGTTAATCTATAGCATAAGCATGTACTAGTAATTTCATTGCCAAATAATATTCCATTGTATGGATATACTATATTTGTTTATCCTTTGTTAGCTGACAGACGTTTGTGTTATCCCCGTTTTTTGCCTAGTACAAATAATGGTTCTACGCATGTTCACGTACAAAGTTCTGAATATACATGTTTTCAATTCTCTTAGCTATATACTTAGGAGAATATAAGATTGGAATTTCTGGTTCATTTAGAAAGTCTGTGTTTAACTTTTTGAGAAACTGCCAGATTGTTTTCTGTTTTGCTTTTACTATTTTTACACGAGTGATAAACACATATACACACATACGTATTCGCCACAGAAATTTTAGAAACACAGAAACTTTAGATATAGTAAACAAAATAGTAACAGTTTTCACATTAGCTAGTGAAACACTACTAATATATGTTCTTTTCTTTTTTTTTTTTTTTGAGACAGCATCTCGCTTTGTAGTCCAGGCTGGCTCTGAGCTCACTATGTAGCCTAGGCAAACCTGAAACTCAGCAATTCTCCTGTCTCTGCCTCCCAAGTGCTGGGATGACAGGTGTGAGCCACCACGCCCGGCACTGTGGTATGTGGTATTGATGGCTGGTGGGTGTGAGTCTCCACGCCCAGCATTGTATGTGGTTTCCGGGGATCGAACTCAGGACTTGCGCTTGCGAGGCAGGTGCTGGAACCACTGAACTAACCCTCCGGCCCAAATATGTTCTGTTTAAGTTTTGTCCCTATCATATATACTTATTTAAGAGCATATTTCAGAAAAACAGGATGTTTCAAAAAAGGAAGTAAATATTAAGAAAAGTGTTGAAATAACTAGAAATACAAACTAAAGCAAATTACACCTTTACAGAAAACAGGTTTTTTTTTTTTTTGGTATAAATCACCTTTGGAAAAACTGGTTTTCCCAACTGTTTGGTGACATTGTAAATATGCCATCTTTTAGGAAAAGTAATAGTATTAATTACTAAATGCTTTTGGCTTTAATACACTGTGTATTTCTACGAATTTATTTTAAGGAAATGATTAAAAACATACATGCACTCTGTTCTATGCAGCATTTATGGTATTAGTGAAGTGTAGGCTATACAATAGCCACTAAATATTATATAGAAATTAAAAAATAATATAGATATATTTGCAGAATCAGGAACATGTGGAAATATTTACGGTATAATTTTTACAAAAACAGACGACAAAACAATGTATAACTACCACTTAGAAAGTATATGCAAGAGAAAGGCAAAAATGTAGTAAGCAGACGTGTAAATACTGTATCCTTTCTCTAATGTGAAAAACTGAAGATGTAAATGAGTTCTAAAATGTATGACAGATATTGTGAAGTAGGAAGAAAATGTTCAAAAGAGAAGGGGAACTGAGGGGAGGGCAAGGGAAAGTAAAGAAGGGAAAGAAAAAATTTCATGGTAAAAAGGCCAAAAAGGAAACAAAGCTTATGTATATAGGCAGGGCTGAAGGGAAGGCAGGAGAATGGGAAGAAATAATCAAGATATATCATGTACAAGTATAAATTCTCAATGATGAATGTAATCATAATATATTCCTAAAATGTACTAATGAACTCAATAAAAGGGAAAAGTCACTGGAAAAAAGAGATGAAAAAGTAGCAGAGATATCTTTAAAATTTAAAACTTTTTCAATATGATATTTAGCTATTTTAAAAATAAAGGAATTGTTATTTATAGACAAAATAATACTCTATCAAAATTTTTACTTTATCAAATCCTTGTTACTTTGATACTATTAAATACTTCGACACTTTATCAAATTTTCCTTGTCACAGAATGACTATACTGCTGTATCCAACAACTAATAAACTATATCAGTTAATTGAAATAAAAAAGGATATATATTTCAGGTATTTTTCTCTGATAATTACTATAGAATTTCAAATTTAAATTATATTATTATTTGTAATACTGGGAATTGAACCTAAGGCCTTTGCACTGAGATAAATCCCTAGACCTTCTTTTTGACTTTTTAAATTTTGAGATAAGGTCTAGCTATATTGTCAAGTTGTTCAGGCTAAGCTCAAATTTGTGATCCTCCTGCATCAGGCTCCCATGGCGCTAGGGTTACAAGGTGTGCACCTAGAGTTTTTAGACTTGAAAATATATGTATCTAGTTAAAGTTTTAACTATTTCAATTACAGTGTGAGCATTCCTATTCCTCATACAAAAATCTCAAATCTGGGGGCCGGAGGGTTAGCTCAGTGGTTCCGGCGCCTGCCTTGCAAGCATAAGGACCTGAGTTCGATCCCCGGTTACCACATATAATGCTGGGCGTGGTGGCTCACGCCTGTAATCCCAGCACTCAGGAGGCAGAGACGGGAGGATTGCTGAGTTCGCGGCGGCTTGCCTGGGCACCACAGTGAGCTCAGGGCCAGCCTGAACTGCAAAGCAAGACCCTGTCTCCAAAAAAGCAAAAAAAAAAAAAAAAAAAAAAAAAAAAAAAAAAAAAAAAAAAAAAAAAAAAAAAAAAAAAATCTCAAATCTGAACTGTTCCAAAAATTTGAAACTTTTCTGGTTTAAGCATTCTAGATAACGGATATTTAACCTGATTTACAGCATGATTAAACATTATAAATATAGCTTGGAGATGAGTATGATACTGCATGCCTATAATGCCAACATTTGGAGGCTGAGGCAGGAGGATCACCATGAGTTCAAGGCCAGTTTGGGTTATATAGTGAGTATAATGGCAGCCTGAACTACATAGTGAGATCCTGTCTCAAAAAACCAAAACCAAACTGAACCAAATCAAATCAAACCACCACCAACAAAACCAAAAACCAAAACAAAACAAAAGCAAAAAATTGAATAGGTCTGGAGATCTAGTTCTAAAGCAGAGTACTTTCCTGGCATGAATGAAGACCTACGTTCAAATTCCAGCACTGAAAAAATTATAAATACATAAAATTGGTATTTCTGCTTGGACAGACTGAATGCCTGGCTTTTTATATATATATATATATACATATATATATATATATATATATATATATATATATATATATATATATAATTTTTTTTTTTGAGACAGGGTCTCACTTTGTAGTTCAGGCTGGCTCTGAGCTCACTATGTAGCCCAGGCAAGCCTTGAACTCAGCAATCTGCCTGTCTCTGCTTCCCAAGTGCTGGGATTACAGGTGTGAGCCACCATGCCCAGCTGGCTTATATATTTTTTTAAATAGACTATGATGAGTTGTTTAAGTGGATGTAACACTAGTGTAGGTTCACTGAAGAAGGAAGATGACGTGTGGAGATACCTTGAGGACTACTCACTGTGAAAGTCCTACAATGCAATGAAGGCATGAATGAAGAGATACTGATGAAAATGGGAAAACTGGAGGGATATGGAAGACTTGTTTCAAAGTCAAGTGTACTGGGATAGGGAGAAGAAATTAAAAAAAAAATTTCGTCAGTTTCAAGTCTGAAGGATTATGGGACTAGGAAGGACCAAAATTTCACTTTCTCAAGACAATATTTACTATGGATGGAAATAGCTTTCCCATCTTTTTATTATATAAAGATGCCTTTGCTCCAAATATGAATCAGAAACAAATTCTTAACATTTGGGAAGAAAAAATGAAAACCTTGGATGTATCTAAGGATGATCAAATTTAAACTGAGGCAAAAAAAAATCTACTGAATTAATCTCTATAGACAAGTCAAAGAATACTTCTTTTGTGATGGTAAGTTCTATACCAGTGGGAGTGAACCTATGGCGTGTGTGCCGTAACAGGCTATTTGTGTTTTTGAAAGCTCTAAAATGTACACCATCACTACACCATCGAAACCTTTAACTCTGAGTTTGAGTTCCATAGAAAATCAAATCTAATAGAAATTACATTTGTTTCTTTTATGTTGTTATAAAATTAGTTTGGAAAATGAGGTTTAGTATTGTGAGCCTGAAAATTAATCTAGATTACAGTATATGGACAAGTTTGAGTAGAGGAAAAGGGACATTTCAGTCAATGGGACAACTCTCACTAAACCACATGGACAGAAGAGAGCACTCAGAGGAGATTTCTATCTCTCCCTCCCATAGCATTCCACAACGAGCTATGAAGAATAGACACAGTAGGGTTGACTTATGGTATATATGTCATATATATATGTATATATATATATTATATGTCACAATTTATTGCTTAAATACATGCTCATCTATACAATTTATTAATGTTTTAGTGAGAATGTTTTTCTTTTTCATCATGCTAGGTTTGAACCCAGGGCCTCAAACAGGCCACTAAAGTGCTCCATCACTGAGTTACATCACTTACCATTATTAATATATATATATATATTTTTTTTTTTTGAGACAGTCTCGCTTTGTAGTTCACGCGAGCCTTGAGCTCATTATGTAACCCAGGGAAGCCTTGAACTCACAGCAATCCTCCTGCCTCTGCCTCCCAAGAGCTGGGATTACAGGCATGAGTCACCATGCCTGGCATTGTGGTTTATAGTTACTGGGGATTAAACTCAGGACCTTGCGCTTGTAAAGTAACGCTGGAACCACTGAGCTAAATCCCTGGTCCACCCTTTACCTCTTTGTGCTTTCCTTTAGAAATAAGAAGGTGGGTTAGAGATGATGTTTCTACAGAGAACTATTGAAAATCTGAGTTGCTTTCTAAACAGATTTATCTCTTTGGGGCCAAGATTACACTTTGTTTCAAAGCAGGTTTTCATGAATGTAATTAATGACAATTCATCAAATGGAATAAGTATCAATTCAACTTAAAGGCTTCAGTTTTATAGGAAAATTTTATTAAGAAAACTTACCCTCATATTGACAAAATTCCTTTATATTTTATACAACTGAAAAAGCTCTGACATCTAAAATGTTATTTAAAATTTTTTCTAAAAATGTAATCAATTCACAAAAGTCCCAAGAGAAGAACACAGACAAAATTAGCCTAGTACCATATGGAGAAACAACTGTAGATAACAAGAACAGCCCCAGAATAGTTTCTGTGCCTCAGAACTCAGCCCTTTTATTCAGATCAATATGACAAAAGAAAGTCATTCTTTCTATGTACTGAACTATAAATTTAGGGCACAGGAACAAGAAATGAGTGTTGGCCTGTATTGTAGAGCATAGA
>PVIC010041488.1:0-16324 GCA_004025085.1 Thryonomys swinderianus
GACCCTGTCTCAAAAAAATAAATAAATAAATAAAAATAAAAGAAGGCCTGAAGAGGGCCACGGATGTAGCTCAGTGGCACCACACATGCCCCACAGTCCTGAGTTCGATTCCTAGTGTATGTACGGGGGAGGAGGCTGGCTAAGATGTGACTCGGTGCAGAGGTACTGGGTTCAGTGCCCAGGCTGGCCCTCAAGGCTGCCACTTCCCCTGGGCCACTCCGGCAGGGCGGCGCGGCTGTACTCACAGCGGGGTCCATCTTGCTGATGGCATCCTGCAGCATCTGGACATCCTTCACATCAAAGCACTTCTGCAACTCCTGGGGGTGCAGAGGGCGGGTCAGACCTGGCCCGGGGAAAGGCTGCTCACTGCCGGCCTGACCGCCTGCCACCCGCCTGGGCCGGACGCACCTCAGGCAGGGACTCGTAGACCTCGACGGGGTCCAAGCCGCCCGGGCCCAGCCGCTTCTTGCGCTCCTCCTCCTCGTACTCCTTCATGGCCTTCTCGATGCGCAGCTTGGCGCGGCCGCGCACGCGCTCCTTGAAGGCCTCTAGCTCGTCGTTGAAGCCCTCCATGTACTGGCGGTCCGCCGTCTGCAAGGAGTGGGGCGCACACAGGACCGGGGCGCACGTCTGCATGGTACTCCACCTCGGGCACCCAGAGCCTGGCCTCTCTTCTCCTCTTTCCTGCCCGAGGCCGCCCGTCTATGCCCAGGACCACAGACCACGCCATGTCCGGGGGTCTTCAGACATCCAGCTGGTGACAGCGGGCTGACTGTCCCTCACACCCGGCCTGGCCCACGGCCTCCGTCTCAGGGAGGGGAGCTCCGTTACCCCACGTGCCCGGCTCAGATGCCCTGCGGGGCTCCCTGCCTCAGGCCGCGGCCCCCACGGAGGCCTCCCCGTCTCCGAGATCAGACTGTGGCGCCGTCCGCCAGCAGGCTTCCTGCCTGCACCCCTGCCCGGCAGGACGGCGCTGGCCCTACCTTAATCTTTGTGAAGAACTGCCGGAAGCAGGCGCGTGGGTCCACCTTGAGGCTCTTGGCCAGCTCCAGGATGAACTGCATGACGATGGTCTGGTGGGCCACCTGCTCCATGAGCGCACATTTCTGCCGGGGGACGGAGGCGCGGCGTCACCGGGCGGTGGCGGCGGCGGCGGGCCAGCCGCACCCAGCCCGGGCCAGGCTCCGCTCACCTCCTCCACCTCCAGGTCGATGCACCAGATCACCAGGTAGTTGGCCGTCTCCTCACACACCAGGTGCACGTGGTCGGACAGGTACTTCTGGCTGTCGTCCCAGCGGCGGAGCATCCCTGTGGGAAGGGGTTGGGAGGTGCTGGCTGTGCCACAGCTCGCGGCTGCCCCTGCCTGGCCCCAGCGTCTGCCACTCACCGAAGTGCTTGATCTGCTTCTCGTACTTCTCCACGAAGGTTTTGTGTTTCTGCTCCCTGACCTCCTCTGACTCCTCCTCCGCCTTCTCGGGCTTGGTATTGACCATGCTCTGCGAGAGGGCGACAGGGGAAGTGGGCTGGGGCAAGGCCGTGGGGCGCCTGGGGCCAGGCGGGGGCCGTGGCCGCCTTGCCCATCCCATCCACAGCGGAGGCCGACGGGGTGACAGCTCCATGAGCATCGAAGTAGCTGAAGCGTGGGCCTTCGGGCAGATGAGAAGGGATGGTGGGGGTGGGGAGCGTCATCTGCCCGGCTTCACACTGTCCACACTGTCCTCCCTGTCCACCCACCCTGTACCGCTTTGAGGGTTTTTTTTTTTAACTTTTCCTGAGACAGGCTCTCACTGTATTTCAGTGAGAGCCTATGGAGTCCAGGGTGGCCCCTAACTCCTGATCTTCCTGCCTCAGCCTCCCCAGTGCTGGGATACTGTGAGCATTATCACACCTGGCCCATCGCTTTGGTTTTTTATGTTTTGTTTTGAAACAGGGGCTCACTTTGTAGTCCAGGCTGCTCATGAACCACTATGGAGCCCCGGCTGATCTCGAACTTGCAGGGTGATCCTACCGCCCCCGCTTCCCAAGTGCTGAGATTACAGGCGCAGGCCACAACGCCCAGCCTTCGCTTTGGTTTTTCAATGTTTAACTTTACAATCATGTGGGTGGAACCCAGGGCCTTTGTACTGAGCTGCATCACCAGCCCTTTTTTATCTTTTGAGATGGGGTCTTGCTAAGTTACTAACTGGCTTCACACTTGCGATACTCTTGTCTCAACGGCCTGGTGCACTGAGATTGCAGCTATGCGTCACCATGACCAGCTATTTTTTTTTTTTTTTTTTTTTTGCTTTTTGGAGACAGGGTCTCACTTTTGTAGTTCAGGCTGGCCCTGAGCTCACTATGGTGCCCAGGCAAGCCGCCGCGAACTCGGCAATCCTCCTGTCTCTGCCTCCCGAATGCTGGGATTACAGCCACCACACCCAGCATTATATGTGGTAACCGGGGATCGAACTCAGGTCCTTGCGCTTGCAAGGCAGGTGCCGGAACCACTGAACTAACCCTCCGGCCCCCATGACCAGCTATTTTTATTCTCCTGGCACTGAGAAAGGAACCCGGAAGCTACCCGAATGCGGAGCAATACGCAGCCCCAACCCTGTAGCACGACTGCGCATGCGTGCTGGCCTCCAGCGCGCCGCTACCCCGCGCGCCCACCAGCGCCGACACCCGCGCACCTTGCTGAAGCCGTCCTTGCTGAGCGTGTCCACGTTCCAGGGCATGCTCTTCTCCTTCTTGCGCATCTCCTCCAGCTTCTGCTCCCAGCTCCTCTCCTCCTTGCGCAGCTGCTGCGCCTCGGCCTGTAGCCGCTCCAGCTCTGCCTGGCCACCCTCGGCCACCTCCAGCTCCTTCAGCTTACGCTGGCACTCAGCCACCTTGCGCTTGCACTCGCGGCAGCCCCTGTCCAGCTCCTCCTTCTCCTTCTGGAACTGTTCCATGCGCTCCACGCGGGCCTGCAGCAGGCCGGGACGGTGTCACGCCCCGGACCACACCAAGGTCTCCCCACTTCCTCCCTGGCCCGCGGGTCCCAGGCGTATCCCCGACGGCACAGGTCCGGCCTCTGTTCCACTCCCTCTGTGGCGTCCACCTCAAATCAGACAGAGCAGAGCCCCGGTCCTCACTGCGGTGCACACCTGCCCAGGATGAAAGACTAAACCTAGGGTCTCACTGAATCCCTGTCTTGCCCAAGGCTGGCTTAAACTCGGGATCCTCCTGCCTCAGCCTCCCAGAGTGTTGGCATTACAGGTGTGTACAACCATACTTCATCTTACCTTCCACTCTTGCCCTCCTGTGTCTTGCTCCTCATTACCTGGCACCTACTAGCATCTTGGGATACTTATTTGTTACATTGTCGGCACTGCCCCACTCCACGAAGGCAGGGACTCGCTTGCTGTTGTGGGCACAGTAAAGGCTTGGGAAACACGAGACAGGCAGTGAGATACGGGGGACAGGACGTATGTGTGTGATCTGCCCCAAACTCTACACAGTAACTCTGACACCCTCACAGATACACTGAGGCCACCTCTGCCTCCTGCCCAAGGCCATCCGACTCCCTCCTCAAAATGAACCTCATGGCTGGGGGTGGTGGCACGCACCTGCAATCCTAGCACTCTGGGAGGCTGAGGCAGGAGGATCATAAGTTTGGTCCCAACCTGGGTGATTTAGTGACTTACCTAGACCCTGTGTCAAAATTTGAGTAGGGCGGAGTGTAGGTCAGCAGTCCCTGGGTTCAGCCCCCGGGGTCACAGGGAAAAGACCAGACGGGGACCCTGGTGAGTCAGGGGCTGTGTGCACACAGAGAGGCACAGCCTGTGCTGGATGCTCAGGCGGGACCACTCCTATGCTGGCTGTCACCCCTGCCATCTGTGCCAGGGACAATCACTGTCTCTCTAGGACTGTTCTGAGGCTTAAAGAAACAAGTGCTTTGAACAGTCTGCGGCCAGCAAGAAATGGATGGTGATTGTGAGCAAATGTCACCCATCTGCAAGGGGCCCCCTCCGGCCACTTCCTGGTCACCTCGGTGGTCACTGAAACCTCTCCCCAGCTTGCTTTTCCACTGTGAGACGGGGCCTCGCAGGGCCGCTAGGAGCACTCTGTGTGACCAGACTGAGGACACATCCAGCACGGTGCTTGGCATCCTGTTATTGTCGCCCATCCTCGTCACTGCCACCAGAATGGCCCGCTGACTCACTTCCGTGCCCTCTCAGGGTCACTAGGCCCAGGAAGCTCAGAGCCAGGCCCAGGACGGGTGAGACTCAGGCCTGCTGCTCTCGGTGGGTCTGTGTCATGCTGGGGTCTTCGCGGGGGGCTCTGCTTTGAACGTTCCACCCTCCTGCCTCAGCCTCCTGAGTAACTGGCGTCAGCAGCAGCAGGAATTTGCCACCCCGCTGGCTTCTGGGGCTGCCCTCCCTCTGCCCAGTGTTCTCTGGGTGGCTGCCGCGGACGCTAAAGCTGAAGAAATTCAATTCCAGGAATGGGGGAGCAGCCTGGTCCTTTACATCTCTTGCATGTGGGGACGGAGCAACCTGAGTCAGGCAGAAGCTGTGAGAGCAAGAAGCCTCCGCAGGTAGCACTGAGCTGCCTCACAGACAGCGAAACTGGGGTTCACTGCAGGGAGCCAGAAGAAACCACGAATGGCAGCTGTCTCTAGACAAGGGAGTTGGGTAATGGGTTGAGAAAAGACTCTTGCTCATTTGTCTTCTTCCTGCCCTGGCTTCAGTGCTGGGACTAAACAATGAAATTTGTTTTATTATTTTTAAACAGAAGCAACCATTGGGCCCGGGGATTTAGCTCAGTGGTTCCAGTGCCTGTCTTGTAAGCACAAGGTCATGAGCTCAATTCCCAGTACAAGAAAAAAAAAAGGCATAAGCAACCATTACCTAAATAATGATAACAGTATCCAGTGCCCCAAGAGGATTCCCAATATTATAATGATCAGGGTAACCCTGACTGCAAACCTAAGGGGTGAATGGATACTATTCGTATTCTCAGCTGGAGAAACTGAGACACACAAAGGTCAAAAAAGTTGCTAGACATCACACAGTACATCACTGGCACACAAGAAGCTGGGATTTGAACCCAGCAGGTGGTCAGATCTGTGTGGAAACTATGATCCCAGTGACTGTCTCTTAGCCAATCCCTACTCCATCTCCGGACTACTGACTGCCTCCTAGGTTCTGCCCAAGTTCTTCTCAGAGCTTCGCTTATTTCCTCTTTAAAAAATTTGAGACAGGGTTTCCCTGTGCATTTCAGGCTCATCTCGAACTCACAGCAATCCTTCTGCCCCAGCCTCACGACTGGTGGGATTCCAGGCACCTGGCACCAGGCTGGGCTTTTCATTCTGTATTTCCGAACCCAGAGACTCACACTTGCTAGGCGAGTGCTCACCCCCGGGCTACCCTCTACGCCCTCACTGCAGTCTTGAAAGAGGCGGGGCTATACTGTCTTATTTCATACAGCCTCTGAGAGGGTATGATTTTCCTGCCACATAGCCTGAAGCAGAAAGGGGCAGGGCTGGCACACTCAGGCCCCTGCCTGCCCTCCTATTGTGGCCACAACAGCAGCACCAGAAATGGCTTTGTGCAGCAGAAGGGGCGGCCTCCAACCTGGGAGGCCCAAACTGTTCTCCATAAGGTAGTAGGATTAACTTCTTTATGTGCCAGAAATAGGTGTTCCCTAAAATAGTCTTTTAGAATTTTGCGGAGGTCTTAAATATTTCATAATAAAATGCTATACACAGCAAGAATTAGAAGTGCTAGAATTTTCTTCCCACACTCCTGTAGCTTACCCAGCAGGTTCTCATAAGAGAGTAAGAATTTCAGGAATGGGTTTGGGGGGGGAACAGAGAGCCACAGGTAGGAGCTAATACCATATCCTGGAAGGATAGGAAGGGCCTGGGGAAGGGCCTTCTGGAAAATTCTAGATAAATGACTTAGGACTTCAGTGGGAAGGCGGGGTGAGCAGTTCCTACCTGGAAGGATATGATAAGCTACGCCCTCAGTTTGAGTAAGAGGCACAAGTATGTGGGCACATGAGCACTGATTCTGGGGAGCAGGAAGAGGTGTGGCAGGAGAGATTACCGATTTGGGATTCCAGGGTCTGCAGGGGGGTCCTGATGTAAGCAGATTTTTTAGAAAGGGGTAGTGAATTTGTAATAAGGCCAGAGGGTGCCTGACTGAGAGCAGTAGAGGAGGCTGGGAACAGAAGGCACCAAGGTGAAGGTCTAGAGGGTCCTGGATCTGGGTGGGTGAGGGTTTCCAATGAAAGTGAAGATTCATTCAAGGGCAGTATTGAGGGGTGAGCTGTGATAGGCGCTGACTGGGCAGGAAGTTGAGTGTGATTTCCACGTGTAAGGGAAGACAGGAATTCTCTGAGGTGCCACCTAAGGTGAGCGGCTGGAAATGGACACTCCCTCAGGGTGCAGCTGGTAGGAGACCACGTTCCCACTCCAAATCCTGGGAGTTCACACCCTGGAGCGGCAGGGTCTACCCTTTAGGAAATAGTTCCTGGCCAGGAACAGAATCTCAGGTGAACAGAGTTCAGTCTGGAAAAGGCCTGGAGTCTCTGGATCTAAATGGGAATCTTTGGTCAAGATTCTGAGCAGAGTCCAGGACAGAATTAAAATACTGTACCCAACACGTGCACACCCATGATCCTCTCTCAGAGGCTGAAGCAGGAGGATCATAAATGAGTTCCAGGCTAGCCCAGACACTAAATAGCGACTTAGAGAAAAAAAAATGCTATAATATATTCCTAAAATGTATCAGAACTCAATTTATTAAAAAAAAAAATCGGGGCCAGGGATTTAGCTCAGTGGGTTCTGCAGTCTGCCTTGCAATCGCAAGGTCCTGCGCTCATCCCCGGTAATCACATACCACAATGCTGGGCGCAGTGACTCACGCCCACCAGCAATCAGTACCACACAACACAGTGCTGGGGGTGGTGGCTCATGCCCGTCATCCCAGCACTCGGGAGGCAGAGGCAGGAGGATTGCTGTGAGTTCGAGGCTATCCTGGGCTATACAGAGTTCAGGGCCAGCTGAACTACAAAACGAGACCGTCTCAAAAAAAAAAAAAATTAAGGTCCTGACTCTAAAGGTTGAAGGGAGGTTGACGAAGGATCCCAAATCAGAAGTAGGTACCTGAATAGGATCGGGGGTCATCTAGCAGAATTCGGGATCGAGACTCTGAGGCGGAGTTCTGGGTGGAAATGAAAGGTGCACATAGAAATAGGGGACTCCCAAGGCTCAGTTTGGAAATACAGACTATGATGAACCCCTTAGGACCAATGGGAAGTACTACGCAGAGACCTAAGGGAGGGAGGGCCCTGGCGATCGCGGGGTCCCAGCGGTATTGGAGTCTCAACAATACTGGGGCCCAGAAATGAATCTAGGGACCTCTAAGTCTAGAGTGTGAGGCAGGAACCCTGATCAGTATTAGGGGTCAGAACTTTGCAATATTCAGAGTCCCGCACAAGAGAGAAGGGGAGGGGCGCGCACTCTACCTGGTGCCGCCAGCGGAAGAGGCTGGCCGTGTCGATGTTGGGGTGCGTCTCGTCCTCATCGTCGGACACCTCGATGTGGTCCCACACGCTGTAGTCCACCATCTTGCCTCGGCGGCCCAACCCGCTACCCCTCTGGTAGCGGCGGCAGAGGCGGCGGCAAGAGCTAGGAGACTTTGCCCGCGTAACTCCGCCCCTTCCGCTTCCGCTCGGGCGCGCACGCCCTGGCCTCGCGCAACGTCACATCCTTAGTAACCCCCGCGGCGGCCCTGGCAACCGTGCCCCCTTCGAGGGCCTGTAGCACGTGTTCCGGAGCTCGGGGAGTCGCCGCCGCGACCCTGCCTCGTCCACTGGAACTCCAGTCTGAGGCATTTCCGGTGGGCAGAGGAGCGGTCGCCCCAGCCACTGGCTCTCGTCATCCTTCGCCAAGCCCCTGTGGGCATTTGACGAGACTGAGGGAGAGGATTGTTCCCTGGGCCACGCCGCAGTGACCTCAGCGAAGACCCGCTGCAGGGGGCGGGGCTCAGTCGAAGGACCAGCTTCCTGTCCCAGGGAAAGGGGGACCTGACTCTGTCTAGGGAGGAGTGCTCGACCCAGTGCCACTTGCCCAGTCGGGGGGTGACGAGGCCCTGTTCGAGGAGGCCTAAGGGGGGTGCGACCTGGCCCTCCGGAGAATTCAGAGTGGGTGCGATCGTGGCCCTGCCTAGGTAACGGGCGTTTCCTGGGCTCGCACCACTGCGCCCGACCCCGGCTCCCGCGCCGGCGCACCCCCCTCTAGAACCCCGAGAACCCGCGGCCTCGGTCTCAGGCGCCGTCCCTCCGCGGCCGCTGAGCGTCGCCAGTGTCTAGCCGGCGACCTGAGCCGGCCCTGCGCCCAGGAGGCGGGGAGCGTGGCGGCGCCCAGGGGGGCTTTCGTGGTCGCGGCTGTCTGGGGCTGCTCGCGGCCCGTCCGGGTTTCCTGGACCCCCAGCCTCGGCCGGGGCTTGGAGGGTTCGACTCGTCTTGGGGAACGCAGTGCGCACACCTTTCTGCACCCTAGCCCAAGCTTGGATATGAGGATAACAAGCCGTGTTGCGTCCTAGGGCCGGGATTATCTCAGATTAAGGGGTGCTCGGCTGGGGGAAGGAGGGGTGGGAGGGCTCCAGCCGCCTGGGTGAGGGGCGCCTCTTCCTCAGTTCCCCGGAGCGGGGTGGGGGGGTCTGCAAGGAAAGGAGGAAGGGGCCCCGTGGGGAGAGGGGACTTCCCGGCCTGGGAGAGGGAGGGGCCATCTGGACAACAGCGCCCTCCCGCGGCCGCCCCTCCCCCTCGCGCCCCATTCCACCCGGAGCGTGAGTGGGCGGGGAGTCTCCGAACCCCGTTCCTCCCTCCCCCTCCCTCTCCAGCTCCGGAGTCCAGCACTTTGAGCGACAGTCCAGGCCCGGGGCGCGCATTCACCATTCACGAACCTGCACCCGGCGGGCCTCTGCATCTCTCTCAACATTCACCTACGCGCGCGCGCACGCACACACACACACACACACACACACACACACACACCCACCCGGCAAACAAAGGGTCTGGACATCCCTGCCCCCCCGCTGGAGCGGGTGGGGAATCCCTCCCAGGCGCCCTGTAAGGTAAGTTTTGGGCTGCTAGCTGCGGTGGGGAGGGGCCATGGGCGGAGGGAGGGGATCAAAGAGTGGGCTTGCCCTACACCCCAGGAAAGCCGCCCCCCCCCCGCTTAATTGCTCTTTGAGGGCTTTGGCCGCTCTCCTGGGCTTGGGTCTGGGAGGGGGCGGCCTGGGATGCCGGAGAGACCCTATTAAATCCAAAGGTTTCTCCCCACTTTTGGGCTGGAGCTGCCTGACAGCTGCAAAAAGGCGTCCTCGGAGCCTCAGCCCCCCCGTCCTGGGGACGGGGAGCCCGAAGCTTCTTATGTCGGTGCCAAGCATTTTCTAATTCTGCCAGTGCTGCGTCTCTGGTGACTTTGTCCCACACTCCCGGACCCCCTATTGGCCCATCCCTGCCGCATCTCCTCCTCATACACTGGGTTTGGGGGTACTGCTTCCGGCTAGTCCCGCAGTCATACACTACTTAGCCACTTAGCTGCGGGGAGCCCCCCCTCCCGCGCACCAGGCGCTTTTGCCTCCCTGGGCCTCAGTTTCCCCATCTGCTAAGGGAGTGATGCATGACACCGGGAGATCCTGGTGAGGTCATATGTGCTAAGCGTATCTTGACTTCATTTATTTATTCGTTTGTAGCTTATTTCATGTGTATTCCCCAAGTAGGTGCTGCGTATACCAGGCCGTGTCCAGACTTCTCAGGGCTGCAGCAACCCATCAGACCAGCAGGGCTTCCCAGCGCCTGGCTGGGAGGGAGCCCAGATCAGTGGATAAACAAAATAGCCCTGGTGATGTCAGACTGGAAACCAGAAGTCCGACAGGGAGGGAAGAGGGGAAGGCTGCTGGGGAGTACATGAAAGCTCTGCCTTTTTGTCTGCCTTCTTCGTTTTCACCTTGGTGAGGGCAGGATGCAGTCTAGGAGGGTTCCAGGCACTCAGTAGGTGCTCAATAAATGTCCAGGGACTTACGGAGGGGCTGTGACTCAGTGTATCTAGAGGATCTGAGATCACAAACGAGACTGATAAAACAACCTACTCCCTCCCCATTTTACATAGGTCCAGTGAGTCCCAAGTGTCAATTTTCCTATAAAGGTGGAGAAGGCTGGCCAGGTGTAGAGGCACACACCTGTAATCACAGCGTTTGGGAGGCTAGGGTGGGAGAATCTCCATGAATTTCGGGATAGCCGGGTTACCTTAGAAGACCATGTCTCAGAAAACAAAAATGAAGGCTGGCCTAGTGTAGTGCCATACACCTATCGTCGTGGCATTTAGGAAGCTGAGGCAGGAGAATTGCCACAAGCTGGAGGCTAGCCTGGGCTACATAGTGAGGTCAAGGCCAGTTTGAATTACATAGTGAGACTTTAACAAACAAATGCCTGGCTGGTGGCTCACACCTATAATCTCAGTACTCAGGAGGCAGAGGCAGGAGAATTGCTGAGTTGGAGGTTTGCCTGGGCTACATAATGAGCTGCAAAGCGAGACCCTGTCTCAAAAAACAAAAAATAAAGTTGAAGGCATGACTGTGAACACCTGAGAAAGGGACCCAGGGACTCATGTTGCCCGACTGGCACCCACCATTCCCCGTATACCTACAGTACAGACACAGCTTCCCCGTAGCTGTGACCAGAGCTCCATGCACCTTTTAGGGTCCCAGGACGTTGTTCACCCTTCCCACCCACTGGGAAGCTGGCTTGTGTCTGCCCTCTGGCTGAGTGTGTGTGTGTACATGTCCCCTAGGCCTGCAGTGTGAACAGGGTTCCTGAGGGCTGGGCACAAGAAGCCTGCCTCATCCTGAACGCGTTCTGCCATCCAGCCGCAGGGCCCAGCCAGCTGTCCGGAGAAGGCAGGCTTAGGGCCGCTCCTGCCCCCAGTTCCTGAGGCCCTGCCTCCCTTGCCTACATCTCCCCCTGGGCTGATTTCTGCGAAGGCCCAGGTCTGTCTGTGCAGTGCAGTGGTGGGTGAGTGCCCACCTCTGCCCAGCCCGCGGGGCTCCCATGCTCTTCACTCCTTCATCCCGTAACCACTGACGCCTGGGCCTTAGCCAGAATGCACCACAGCACTTAGGGGACCCAGGGCTGGCACAGCACAGCGACTCGAAACTGGTAATTCTGGCACTCAGGAGGCCGAGGCAGGAGGATTGCAAGTTCAAGGCCAGCCTGAGCTACATAGCAAGATCCTGTTTCAAGAAACCAAACCAAAACCAGAAGACCCAGGGCAGATACAAGTAAATGCAAAGTCAAAATGATGTTCAACTGACTGGGGATTTAGCTCAGTGGTTCCAGCTGCTGCCTCGCAAACACAAGGTCCGAGTTCAATCCCTGGTAACCACACACTACAATGCCAGGCATGGGGGCTCACACCTGTAATCCCGGCACTCGGGAGGCAGAGGCAGGAGGATTGCTGAATTTGAGGCTTGCCTCGGGGCCAGCCTGAACTACAAAGTGAGACTCTGTTTCAAAAAAACAAAACAAAAAACAAAAAAAACATGAAAACCTGGTGGAAATATGCTGGGTGTGTGTGCTGGTGCATGCCCGGAACCTCGCCACCAGAAGGCTGAGGCAGTTCAGTCCAGACTATATACTAAGAAAACAAACAAAGGCAGAAGTATAATACTGACCCTTCCAAGTGTAGGGACCTGTGGGACTCTATGGCTTGTATATTCATAGCCGGCCTGGCTACCGCTGGCCCCTGGTGCGGAGCAACAAAGGGTGAGAAGGAGGCAACCAATGAGATTGTAGGAGAAAGATAAAGCTGAGAAAGAGGAGAGGATGAACACGATGGGGTTGGGGGAGGTTTCCATATCGGGGTGGCTTTGAGGAGAGACCGAACAAAGGTAAATAAATCACACAGATTCCTGCACTCATCCGAGAGCTGTTGGTTGAGCACCCACAGTATCCCGGTGCGGTGCAAGGTCCCCCAGGGTCCAGCAGAAAAGGACACAGCTCAACACCCCCACCTCCTCGAACCGGGTGCGGCTCAACGGTGGGAGACTTGGTAGCATGACAAGGCCCTACCCCTGGGACAACAACAACAAAAAAGATGGCACTAATTAACTAGTAAGTGAATGATACATGATTTTAGAATACAAGTTTAAAGCATACGGACGATATTAAAGGAGCATCAAGGGACCACGAAGAGAATGAGATATTTGAAACTTATTTTACAGATGGCAGGAAAAGCATGTGCAAAGGCCCTGAGGTCAAATTATGCTCTAAGCATGAGGAACAGCAGGAGGCTGGGAGGCAAAAGGATGATGGAAGAGGAAGTGAGGTCATCACGCATGTGTTGTGCCTCAAGTCTACAGCTCTGTATTACACAACAGTGTAACAGTAAGGCTTCTGTGATTACACACCCTTGTAACCCCAGGACTTGGGTGGCTCAAGCAGGAGCAAAGTCCTGAGAAACAAAACAAAACAAACAACAAAAACCAACACGGGAATAGTGATAATAATGTGTTGTTACTGCCAGGATGGTGGCTGCCCTCTGAGAACACTGCTATGAACCAGGTACTGTGCCCAGAACTTTGTATGCTTTGCTTCTTTTCACCCCTCATTCTGACAGCCACCCCAGCAGGTAGGTCTGCATGGTATCCCGACTGACATGGGAAGAAACTGAGGCCCAGAGACTCTGTGTGACTTGCCAAAGGTTGGACCACCAGGGAATGTCGGGCAAGGATTTGAATACAGGTCTGTGGGGCAGAATTGTGAAGCCAGGGCAGGGTTTGTCTCTTAGGTTGTTGTTACTGTTGTTTCTGCTTTTGAGGTGCTGGAGATTGAACCCAGGGCCTCACCTGTGCTACCCAGTGCTCTACTACTACTGAGCTACATTCCCAGCCTTTTTGGTTTTATTTTGAGGCAGGCCTTTGCTAAATTGCTCAGGCAGCTCTTAAATTTGTAATCTTCCTCATTTACCCATCCTAGAATAGTCAGGTGTGTGCCTGTGTGCCCGTGTGTGTTTGTGGTACTGGCGACTGAACCCTGGATCTTCTTACTAAATTCTCAGCCCTATTTTTTTTTTTTTTTTTACTTATTTTGGAGACAGGGTCTTGCTAAGTTGCTCAGTGTGGGCTTGAATTCAGGATCCTCCTGCCTCAGCCTCCCAGAGTGCTGGAATGACAGATGTGCCACTATGCCGGGCTGTGCAGATGGATCTGTAGGAATGGAGCTCACAGCCCATTCTCTGCCTAAGGAAATCAGTCTGCACACAAGGTCCTCGGCCCTTTCTCTGTCTCTCATCCTTGGAGACTGAGTGTGTGTGGCGCTGATGAATGGGTACCTTTGCATCACACAGGGAGATTCACTCTAACGGTTACGAAATGAAATCCTAGCTCTGCAATAAGGCACGAAAAAATACATACAGTTAGGAGGAAATAGTTCCAGTGTTCTCTAGCACAGTACAGTAACTATAATCTGCAACGATTTCTAGTGGGTGTGTGCCTGGAGTCCCAGATACTGGCAAGCCTGAGGCAGGAGGTTCATGTGACATAGTGTATCACCATGCGTGGCTTGGAGACATCGCTTTAAAATTTCAAGGTAGGCGCAGTACCACTTGAGCTCTATCCCCCGCGCTGTTTCAAGACTTTAACAGGGAGGGGCAGGGATGTAGCTCAGTGGTACCATGCCTGCCATATAAGCGAAAAGTCCTGCGTTTGATCCTCGGTACAAACAAAAAAAAAAATTAAAGGAGGGGGTGAGGATATACCTCAGTACAAAGACTCTGGGTTTAATCCCCAGTAACACACACACACACACACACACACACACAAGCATGCGTTTGTGTAAAGGTAAGGGGTACAGGGCAGGGTGAAGAGAGATACAAGCAGAGGCCACGGGAAGGAGGTGAGGAGCCTGTGGAGGTTTGGCAAAGGAATATCACGTGTTGAGAACAGAATGTGCAAAGGCCCTGAGGCTGCAGCATGCCTGATGTGTCCTGAATTGCCTAGCATGCCTGGAGCCGCGGGCAGAAAGACAACTGGCACATCCTGCAGGACTCTGTTGGCCAAGTGTCCAAGACTGACTTTTCCTCCAAGTGAGGAGAGCCATTGAGGGGGGGTCTCAGCCGAGGGAGGTCGTGACCTGCAGGGCTCCACTGGGCTTCAAGGACAGTAGCATTTATTAGGCACTGATTGCCAGACACCGTCGCGTTCAGTTTGATCGCATTTCATTCTCACAAGGGCTCCAAATCCACCTTCACAGAAGGGAAACTGAGGCCCAGAGCGTTTAAACCAATGGCTCAGGGCCACACCCAGAATCTTCAAACCGGGGTGGGTGCAAAAGTAAAGGAGCTGGCCTGTTCCTCCCCCAAGCTTTCAAACAAGCGGCGGCAGCGGCGGAGCGCGCCCAACAGCGGGCTGCGTCTGTGTCCCTGTCTGCTTCTATTTCCACCGGCCCTGTCTGTCTCCGCGCGCGTTCCCATCTGTGCCCAGAGCCGCCGCCGTCTCTCTGCGCCCGGCCCCCGCACAGCCGAGCTATTTCGGGTTTAGGCACCAATGCCCAACAGCTCGGAGAAGACGCTTCCTCCGGCCCCCGGCTCGGACCACGCGCAGCACGCGGCCAACTCTGGGAGCTCCCGGGCTCGTCTGTGGGATCCCCGGGCGGGGAAGCCCCCGGGAGAAGGAGGGGGCTGGGGCGACTCGGCCCCCCAGCGGCCGAACCAGGCATTGACGCTGCTGGGAGCTCCGCCGTGCGTCAACCGTCGTCCTAGCAACGGGCAGACACGTCATCCGCAGGCCGTGCGTCAACTGCCCGCTGACGTCATGCCCCGGGAGAGGCACAGTTCCAACCCCAGCCGGCAGGGGGAGCCCTGAGGCGCTAATGGCTGATTTCTTCCCTTGATCCTGCAGGTGGCCCTGGCCTGAGCTGATATGGCTCGCGCAATCCTCAGGACACAGGCATGTTAGGTTGGCAGGATGAAGAGGAGTCGCAGTTTCCTGTCTGTGACTGGGATCGGGGACGAGGTGCGGGGACTTCTTGGGGGCGGGGCTGAGACCACAGTAGGTAGGGCTTAGTTATCAGCGGGCGGGGCTAAAGGCTGAATGGGCAGGGCGGAGACCAGCGCCCTCTGGTGACCGGGTCTGTTTTCTGAAGTAGCCAGGAGGTGGGTCAACTTTTTTTTTTTTGCCTCAGTTTACTCTTTTGATTCCACTTTTATCCTCCAATCCAAATCAACGGGCTCTCAGCCCTAGAGTAGAAGGCATAAGAGTTTTTCAATCCTTCTCAAGTGGGAAAAGGATTGTGGTCCTTGAAACAGGGTCTCACTATGTAGCCCCGGTTGGCCTCGATCTCAAGACAGTCTTCCTGTCTCAGTATTGAGGATTTGGGCCATAACATGGAGGGGCACTGGAATGAGATCTTGAGGGTCCCAGAAGTGGAAGGCCCCAACATTAAGGCCGAGAGGGGGCCGCTTGGGGGTAGAGGGTAGGAAGACACCCTAAAAAACTGGGACGGACATGTTAGAGGGAACGTGGGTGATGGAAGGTAGAGATGTTAGGCCTCAGAACTAGGGCTGGAAATCAAGAGGGTGCCTCTCAGACCCAAGGGGTGTGAAGGTGGCCTCAGGGGGTGGCCAGCACGTGCGGGGCATACACCCTCTGCTGGCCACTCCCTCTGATGGGTAGGTGGGGTGTTCCTGAGGGAAGGGCTCAGCCTTTGCCGGCCAGGCCACGCCCCATCCCACCCGTGTCTCTCCACAGAGGCCCCGGGAGACCCCGGAGGCCAGCTGCACCAACATGCTGGGGGCAGACTTGCGGCGCCCTCGCCGCCGCCTCTCGTCCGGTCCCGGCCCGAGCTGGGCCCACCCTGAGCCCTGGGACCCTGGTTTGCCTCTGCCACCACGCCCCACGACGCTGCCGCTGCTGATCCCGCCGCGGATTTCCATCACCAAGGCAGAGGCCGACAGGTAGGGCGGACGGGGTCCAGCCTGGGGGCGGCACAGGGCCATCTGGGCAAGGACCAGCCACAAGCCTCTCGGGCGGCTCTGGGCTCGCTGTTTTTTTTTTTTTTTTTTTTGCTTTTTTGGAGACAGGGTCTCGCTTCGTAGTTCAGGCTGGCCCTGAGCTCACTATGGTGCCCAGGCAAGCCGCCGCGAACTCAGCAATCCTCCTGTCTCTGCCTCCCGAGTGCTGGGATTACAGGCGTGAGCCACCATGCCCAGCATTATATGTGGTAACCGGGGATCGAACTCAGGTCCTTGTGCTTGCGAGGCAGGCGCCGGAACCACTGAGCTAACCCTCCG
>PVIC010041489.1:0-16198 GCA_004025085.1 Thryonomys swinderianus
GTTCAGGCTGGCCCTGAGCTCACTATGTAGCCCAGGCAAGCCTCGAACTCAGCAATCCTCCTGCCTCTGCCTCCTGAGCGCTGGGATTATAGGCGTGAGCCACCACGCCTGGCTCCCAAATCACCATTTCTTATTTCTGCTCAGTCCCAACTCTTAGGAGCTAACTCAGGACTTTTCTTTTTCCAGTACCAGGGATCAAACTTAGGATCATGTACTTACAAGGAAGGCATGACAGCACTGAGCTAAATCCCTGGCCTTAAAACCTCTAGTGAAAGGTCCACTTGGAGGTTCATTGGAGTTCAAGTTGTGTTTAGTTTGGGCCACACCAGAATGGAGAAAGAGGGAGTTTCCACTCCAGAGTCACCTGGTGGACAACGGATTGTCCCATGTTGGATTCCTGGATAGAGAAGAGTGCTCAACAATGGATAATTAATCTCCCACCCAAGATGACAGTAAAGCTCCTGCTTCCTTCCATCCTCTTTATAACTATCTCCTGATCTCCCTACAGACAGAAATCTGGCTAATGTACTGTAGGAGTCCACTCTACATTCTTAGAGTCATAACATACCAGAATCTAAATGTCCCTCAAGGTCATCTAGTTTTATTTAGAGCTTGATTTTCCTGCACACCATCCTTGTAGTGAGTAGCTGGCCTCTGCCAGAATATATACAGTTGTGGGGAATTTGGTGATGAAGAGCAAGAAGTTGTATTTCTCAACAACACATTGCTAACGTTTGGTTTCACATAGACAGGCTTTCATCTCCCCAAAGCTTAGAGGTCTTTGTTGAATCGATTTAGGATTTTTTAAATTTAATTACTTTTCTACAAACAGACTTCCAATTATCAAAGACAGGCAGGCATCTTTTCTCTCTTTGTGTTTTCTCAATGAACAGGACAATTTAAAAAAATTTTTGCTTTTCATATATTTCCTGGTGTTTCTCCTTAAAGTTGTATTCCAGGTTGGATATTGTACTTTCAGTAGGGGCCCCCAAAATGAATGCAGCGTACAGTCTAGTAATTCCCAGGCCTTATTTGGCAAGTGGCTTTGATAGCATTCCTTTTCTAGGTTTTACAATGTTTTCTAACCTATAGAAACAGACTCTGATTCTTTCATCTAATATCAACTATCACCCCTCCATGTCTGTTGTAGAAATGAGGAGCAGCCCTTTGCATCCACCTAAGTCACTGGTAAAAGTACTAAGGCATATACAGGGCTGTGAACTATATCTCTGACAGATCACTAGGACCCGGGACCCTTCCCTACGTTTAACACCAATCTCTTGATGGGTATTCTTTGGATATGATGCCTATACAGAAACCTACTAACATGTTTGGAGGTTCTCTGTCTTTACCGCAAGTATACCATTGGACACATTGCCAGTCATTTTGCTAAAGTCCAGAATCCTGAATGGAAATGTGAGTACATTGTCTTTATCTGCCAGACCCCTACTGAGGATTGGAAATGGACTGGACTAACAGGACTTGTTCTCACGAACCCATGCTGAGTCCTGTAATCACCTCTTTGTCATTTGGGTGCCTATTATAACATTGTTTTGGTAATACCTTTTGGAATCTTGTCCAACCTCCATATCAAACTCAATCATCCATAGTTTGCAGAATCCATTTTCTATCCATTTTAGGAAATAGGAAAAATAGTTATTCATTTCAAGCTTTCTGAGTTTTCTTGGCTTCAGACAGCAGGCCTATCCTGTCTGATCTTTAAGTTATCCCAAACATAGTGGGAGAGTATTTTGACTTTTTTTGGTTTGTTTTTGTTTGATTTCTTACTTTACATCCTTTTGATAAAATTCTATGTCACTTTGGTTTTGTTTTGTTTTGTTTCATTTTTTTTTTGTTTGAGTCCTTCTCATTCTGTCCTTTAAAATCCAAATTTCCTGAGCAGTAGTTTGCAGTCAAATATTAGAACCTTCTGAGGAGATTTTAAAATTTGCTTTTGTTGATTTTTTAATGCTAGACAAATTGAATACAAACTTCAAGGAGTGGGGAAAGGCTTCATATGATTTTTAGAAAGTCCCTCGGTGGACAATCAAAGCTAGAACTATAATAGAGGGATACATTAGTTTTATATGTTTCTGTGCTTATTTGCTAGGTTTAGTTACTTGTTTTAGATTTTTTTTCCCTTTATCCTCAGCCCCACCTCTAACTGCTTGGTGAGATTTGAGTGTCTGAGAAATTTCTGAAACATGCAGAATACAATGACCCTTTCTTCCTCTTCCCTTGGAATTATGTTTTTCTTTACTTTCAGATTTTATCTCTGAATTATTCTGTCTTTGCATGTGTTAGTTCAAACTATGTGAACCCAGTGACCTTTCCTCTGAGGCTTCTCTCTCATCCTCTTTGTTAAACATTACTTTAATCTAGTTGCTCACAATTAAATCAAGGATAGTAGTTTTTCCCTTTGAAAGCTCGATCTTACTAGAAACTTAATAAGGAAAGTTTTCTGTTCCTCTGCTGTTGGCTAAATATGACTTCTAGTTAATGTTTGAAGTGTTGAAATTGCCCAGCATTATAAAATCATATCATAGACATATAAGAAAAAATATGTTTGTTAGGAACCTGCCACTCTTTTTATTCACCTGGTCCACTGGCCTGTCCTGTATATCAGGGATTCAGTTGGGAAATTGTAAACATATAGTTTCAGGGTTCAAGATCTGGAACTTGTAATATAGTAGGGGCTCAAGACATTGCTTCAAAAGATTCCCTAAGCAATTCTGATCATTAGCTAGACCTGAGAAATATTGGTCTAACCTGCAACAATATTCCTATTATTCCTGTCTCCTTATCTAATCACTCTTCAACCTGCATCCATCTGCAGCTCCTTGGCTTTTACAGAGATGTCCGTCTTCCTGACATACCATTCTACTCAATCTCTTCCCCTAACAAGCTTATTTGTCTTGAGAAGAACATATGCTTCCATCAACATATTTCAATTTTGTGTGTCTTCTTTCTCAAGCTTGGTGAGAGAAGGCCATATTTACTGCCCTATCTTGTAGGAATTTCTTTTAAATTATTTTCAATCCATTTTGTTACTCATGCTCTGCTGACTAGCATAAAATAAGACATCTAGGATTGCAACATTTTTTCTCTATTGCTTTCCAATAAAGAAACAAACTTCTCACTTTACTCAGTCTTATTTGAATATTTTTTGATGTTGTATCATCTGATTTTCAGAGTATCAGCTGATTTTCAGTGATAAATTGTAGCATGATTTGTCTGAGCAGTTTTATTTTAATCTATGCTTAATGTTTAAGATATTCTTTTTTCCCTTCTCTCCCCTTTTCTTTGAAAATTTAAACATGAAAATGCTCAAAAATACCCCTGAGTGAAGATTGGTAAGACAGTACAATCAAGCTTCATGTGTGTCTCCTGGTTTCAACAGCAAGTTGATTGGTTCCTTTTGGGAAGTAGATGTAGAGATGGAGTTAGGAGGAAGTGATACCGCGGATGAGAGCAGGACTGGGCAGGGGAAAGGGTTGTGATACAAAGCTGATGAAGTTTCTGCCATCTCAACAAGGAGGTCCAGGACTAAACTAGTCTTTAGAAGAGTACTGGGTTGGCAGAGGGGCCTGAGTAGTCTTACTTACTCATTGGCTGACACTACTTAGAAAATCTGATTGTAACCTCAGCTCAAAGCTTGCATAACTGGAGGAGTTGAAAGGCTAGAGGATATTGGTTGACCATACTTCTAAAGGATGGGCCAAGTGGCCTCTCATAAACACAACCACTTCAAGACAGAGCTGCTGGATATTTCCATTCATGATTCTTATTAGGTGATAAAAGCAAGGAAAGACAGAAGCATCCAAGTGACTGCCTAGATCTACACATGTTCCTCCCTTCCTCCACTGCGTAATGGCTGCTCTCTCTCCTCCTCGTGAGAGTGCCAACATGGTGACACTTTCCTTGCCAGCTGGTCACTGGACACAGGAGTTCAAAGTACCTAGGCAGCATCCCTCTCTGTGGTCCAAGAAATCCTTTAAAGACCACGTCTGTTAATCCTGCCAAGCCCAGAATTCCATGGGTGGGAAGAACAGAGATTCCCAGTGGGACATTGGAAATGATGGTACATCATCCTGGTTACATCCCTGTGTTCCCAGATCTGTGTGTTTGTGTTGTTATTTTTTTTGTTTCATTGTTTGATTGGGTGTACAGGGAGGATAATTACAGAGGCTTCCACATTTTCTCTAATATGCTATATCTTATCCCTGACTTTGGATCTAAAGTAAGGATTATCCCAATTGTAGAATATTTCAATATGCATTTGAGAACTGTGGAAGTAGCTACTGGGTGTGTCCTTGGACCCAGAGGACTCGTTTTAAGTTGGATTTTGGCCAGGATTCTGTTTCTTACCTGACTGTACTTGCCTTTACTCTAATGAGGACTCAGGTCCCTGAATAGAAATGTCAACTCAGATCCTGTGCCCAATTATCCTCCAAAAGTGCAGATGTCCTATACCCCATAAATATATACAATTATTTTCTGTCATTTTAAAACAAATTCAGGTATTATTCTTTCTCTAATGTACAGTCACCCAAGTAAAGTCACACATCCCTGAGGGGGAGAACCGTGGGGCTCATTGCAGTACCTATTTGTATAGTGTTGCAGGGTCCCTCCTCCTCCTCCCGAGAGCTGGCTACCTCTGTAACAACAAATTCTAGGTGTGGACGGTGTATAATGACTTTTTAATTGGAGTGTCCTCCTCTGGCCTCCTTTTCATCATTTCCCCTTTACTTTGATCATATATATTAACCAGTGTCTCTGCTGGCTGTCTATCTACTTGGCCCCCACAGATGCCATCAATATGCTTTTAACCAACATCACAGCTCTGTGTGTCCTTAGCTACCTTTCCTGTATTACTATTTATTTCAATAAGTACAGTCACTGGTTGTAGTCATTAAAGACTGGTTCTACTTTTTCCAGGTTCTGTCATCCCCGTTGCTGTCCATGAGCATAGCTCTGTGACCGTTTGTCCTTTCCATCTGCCCCGGCCTGCAAAAGGCAGCCTCTGCTGAGGTTCTTCGTGTTGCCGATGCCCCTCACTGGCACAGTGCAGCAGGCATCCTGAACTGTGTGCCTCTTGGTCCTTCCTGCTGAACGTAGAGTGTAGTGGGCCTTCTGATTGCATATGATATATCCATTCCAGCATGCGCATTTCTCTAAGCCTGTCAATTCTTTCTTTTGCCATCTGTCGTGACAATTCAGGCATTTCAACCTGCTCAGCGTGGGCCATAGCTTTTTCCAGCCCCTAGAAGCTACTCTACCAGCTGAATTGTGTCATCTCTGGGGCCTTGTTAGGGTATTAAATCCAATGTGCTAAAGAATGCCCCAAGTCAGCGTGCTGGAAGACCTGTAGACTTGGTCCCACAGGCAATCTCCATCTCTTCTTGGTACGTGTTAACTAATTCTGGCTTTCTTTGGGGGATATAGTTCCCTTATTTCTTTATCAGATTGAATTTGACTCTAGCTACATGATGCTCAGACTGAACCCCAGTTATGGACCTGGCAGCCAGATTCTGAGGTGGAGACAGAGGAAGAAGATGTCTGAGAAAGGGAAAAAGGGAGTGAGATTGGAGAGAGTAACTGCACATCTCTGAGTGTCTGGCAGCCTAAAAAAGAGGCCTGGAGTAAAAAGCATTCACTGTAGGAGTCTATTGGCTGGGACCTGGTGAGTGTGGTCTGGCCTTGGTTTAAACTGGGGTACGTGTGAAAGAGTTAATTTGGAGGGTAGCAGTTTTGTATCTGTCCTAAAATATTTATCAACATTTCACCAGACTTGAATTATTAAAACACTGTCAATGTCATCAGTGAGCTGGTGGGTAAGTTGTTTCCTGTCCTTATGAAATGTACGCTATCTATCCTTAGCCACTATTCCAGGACTTTGGCATCTTAAGTCATGATCTAGCAACCCAGATCCTGCTCACAGTGCCATCTGCAGAGATCCTTCTATCTCTTTGGCTTCCCCCTCTCCTCCTAAATCCTATATATTGACATGAAGAAGCAATGAAAATACCAACTGTGCTTTCCAAATCCTTTGGTTTCTTGCTTCATAACTCTTGAAATATATATTCCTGGTCACTTCAGGTCACCTGATCTTTTCATTTGTACCACTAAGAACAGAAGAGATAGATGTGGTTGGTGAGTGTAGTAAACCTGGGAGGGGGGCTTTCTGTCACCTCCCATATGCTCAGTCCAAGAATTTCTATTCATGTCTGCTTGACAGGGGTTCCACTTCCCTTCTCAACCATAGAGCTTGCACCTTTCTGCTGTGGTGCACAGGAGATTTCCTTGTATCCACCAAGGACTGGCCAGACCCCTCATCATGCTACCTTTTTCTCTGGAAGTGTGTTTCAGATTCACTGGACAAGTCTTATATTACTTGCGCAGCTCTAAAGAAGAAGAATTTCTGCATTTCTCTTACCTCTTTCTGTTGACTCCAGTTTTAAACCCCGAAATACAAACTAGCTTTCCTAGTTTTCTTTTTGTATTATCCTTTACATTTTCCCATGATATGTGAAATATAAAGCACGCAAAGCAGCAGCATTCTGTCTTTCACGTGGTTCTCAGTTTTAGACAGTGGTTTGCATATACAGTGAATGCTTTCTTTGAAAACGTGCCCCACCCAATGTGGGCCAAAGAGCAGCTTCAGCTGGCTTCTGTTCCTGCTGGCTAGAGCTGCGAGTCCTGAGGGAAGAGGGTTGGTCCCTACAAGTTCTCTTTTTAACTTCCTTGCTCAGTTAATGAGGCCCAACTTGGATAGAACTTGTTCTCAGAGTCTTTGTTGTTGTTATCTTATTTCATCATTTATTTATTTATTTTACAACTACACCTGTTATTCAATATCTTTCATGAATCCCTTGGCCAGAGGGAGTCAACGATTCTGCACCATCGAATTACCACCAATTATAAATGTTTGCTTAATGTTTATTAAATTGTCAATAATTAATATCACTCTGCTGTGGCAACCATATTGCAAGATGCTAAGGAACCAGAGGGGAAAACTCTAAGGATTTTAGTGATTCATTCACTTTCTCCCACATGCCAGCCTCTGCTGCAGTGTCAGATTTAATTTCTGTCTCCCTGGGTTCAGGCCAACAAGAACAATTCTTCTAAATTGACTATCTCCACATGCAAAATGGGATCAACGTTTTTGTACGAGTTGAACAATCAATTCTTACAGAAAAGTAAAACAATCAGTCTGACTCTTTTTCTTCCCACCTAATTGTTGAACTGGATTGACTGATCAAATAGCGACAGATTGTAAGGTCATGAAAAATAACTTGGATACCTAGTCACGGAATGCAGGCAGCTCTTCTGCAGGAATCCTGACAGATTCTTTGTTGTCCTGCTGAGTCCACAGGGATGTGAACACTTCTACTGGTGGGAAGATCTCAGCTTCACTCAACAATCTGCTGAGCCCATTTATTAACAATTAATTTAGGTCATATATTCCTGGAGTCGGACATGGAAACATTTAATGGATGCATACCTTAGTTTTACCAATTATGTATGCCATTAGATGTTCCAGAACGCAGAAAGTATAGTTTCATATCCGTCTGGGACCCTTAAAGTGCTTGTTTGGTATGACAATAAATACTACTTGAATGATAAGATTCAATTATAGAACAATTACAAAAATAAAATTCAAAATACATTCAATTACAGAAACAGAAGTTTCTATTTTTCAACTACCTGACAGACAAAAATAAGAAAAGAATAATGTCTTGATCCATTTTATGCTGCTATCACAGAATACTACAGGTTAGGTAACTTATAATGAATATAAATTTATTCAGCTCATGTTTCTGGAGAATGGGGAGACCAAGAGCATGATGGCAGCATGTGACAGGGTTTCTGTACTGCATCATCCTGTGGGAGAAGTTAGAAAAGGAGAGAATGAGGAAGAGATCAAACTTGCAGACCCATAGCTCTCTATAATGGCTCTATCCATTCCCAAGAGTAGCTTTCTCACGACCTAAACACCTCCCATTGGGCCCTACCTCCCAACACTACTGCATGGAGACTAAGTTTTCACTACATCAGGGAACATATTTATACCATAGCAAATGGAATGAGGTTTGGGGAGATGGGCAATCGAAGAATCATCTTCTGAGACTGGAAAAGACTGCAGACTTGCTGTAAGGTCGATTGACATCTTGTATCAGAAATGGACACACTTTTGGCCTCACAATTTTATTTTTAAAATTTAATCTCAAAGAAGTAAGTGGTGAGGGTATAGAGGTATGTGTCAACATTCATTTGATATTTTATTTTTAATAGTAGAAAATGTAGATGGCTGATCAACTGAAGATGTGCTGTACAGAAAGATATATAGTCACCAGAAATGAAATGTAGCTACAGCTGCACTGGCCTGAACAGACTTGTATGATGTATATAATTTTTAAAAGCTTAAGTCATTCATACTTTTTATAACAACAAGTAATACTCAGGTGCAAATTCCCTATGATGAATGTTATCATTATGTATGCCTAAAATGTACCAATAAATGTTTGTTATTTAAAAATCTGAAAAGATACAAACTTAACAGTTAATCATAGCTATTCACAGATGGTGAGACTGTAGAAGAATTTTGGTATTTTTTTCTTTAAGATTTTCTATATTGTCTTGATATTTTACAATGAGAATTTACATTATTTTAATTAGTAGAAACAAAAAGAAAACCTTATTCAGGCCTCCAGAATATCCTTGAGTTTATCCAGTCCAACTTCCATATTTAGCAAATGGGGAAATTGTGATCCAGGGAGAAAATGATAAGACTCATACAGAATTTTTATGTAATTATAATTACTACTTTAATATAACGTATGCTACAATAAAAATATTAAGTGTTCATCAACATTCACATGGTCACAACTTACATTTGACCATGGCTTTTGTACTTGGTGTGGGAGGAACTCTTTGATGTGATTAGTACAGCTTGTATTTTGCAAGGGGATCTTAACTTAGTAACCAACAGCCACAGTAATGACATCTTCCCCAGCAGGGGCCACTGCCATCTCTGGCCTCTCCATTATCTTCTCCCATTTGGAATTGGATCTCTGCTCCAGGCTTGAGATTCTTCAGTTGCTATTGTATCACCTCGACTATAGTGTACACTGAAAAGAGAACGGGCCCTGCTGTCTATCTCCGTGTCTGTATTCATGATGATACAGGACAATAAGAGTAGACAAAAGACTTGTGTACAAAGGTGTGAACCCAAAATGGAAGTTGGCGTGGTGTCCCTCTATAATGTGGCCCAGTGGGAAGAGGGTTCACTGTCCTCACTTAAGAATGTGATATCATTCTAATCCTACAAAGATACATTAGGGTGTAGGAGGGGTGATGCTGGGAGTGGTCTTTGTCCTCCATAAACCTAGACTATGAAATACAAACAATTCCTTTTTACTTTTATAACACTGGTGAATCATTTATTAGGACACCTTTCACTCTTACACCCTTAAAATATTTCCTTAAATGGGCCAGAGGGTTAGCTCAGTGGTTCCAGCGCCTGCCTTGCAAGCTCAAGGTCCTGAGTTCGATCCCCGGAAACCACATACAATGCTGGGCGTGGAGACTCACATCCACCAGCAATCAATACCACATACCACAGTGCCAGGCAGTGGTGGCTCATGCCTGTCATCCCAGCACTCGGGAGACAGAGACAGGAGGATTGCTGAGTTTGAGGCTTGCCTGGGCTACATAGTGAGCTCAGAGCCAGCCTGAACTACAAAGCGAGACCCTGTCTCAAAAAAAAAAAAAAATTGCCCTAAAGCATTTATGGCTAAACTATTCTAGATAGTATAGAATAGTAGCCATCTGCTGCCCTGGACTGTACTGCTGACGTACTTGGTTTGGGAATCCTTGAGGGTTGGCAAAGACATCTGCTCATGAAAGTGTCCTGAGAAGCTGACTGAGAGCCTCCCTCAGCTTGGGGATGGATGGAGGCTGACAACTGGGACTGGTTAGAACCAGAACATCAGTCCAGGCCCTGGAGGAGTGAGAAAGGCCTAGATGAGATGTTGCCTTGTTCTTTCTTTCTTTTTTTTTTTCTTTTTGAGACAGGGTCTCGCTTTGTAGTTCAGGCTGGCTCTGAGCTCACTATGTAGTCCAGGCAAGCCTCGAACTCAGCAATCCTCCTGTCTCTGCCTCCCGAGTGCTGGGATGACAGGCATGAGCCACCACTGCCTGGCACTGTGGTATGTGGTATTGATTGCTGGTGGGCGTGAGTCTCCACGCCCAGCATTGTATGTGGTTACTGGGGATCGAACTCAGGACCTTGCACTTGCGAGGCAGATGCCGGAACCACTGAGCTAACCCTCTGGCCCAATGTTGCCTTGTTCTTGATGGTAACTGTTGCTGGTCCATATACAATATACAGACAGAGGTGGGGGGAAGTTTTTGAAAAGGCTTCTAGGTTTGTCCGAACCCGTAAAGATCAAGTTCATTTCTTTTCCTCCCACTCCCATGAATGAATTAAACTTAGATAAGACAAAGATTTGGCCAGTTTTAATCTTTCCTTATCCCAGTTCTGCCATGCCTGAGCTTTGGAAAGGCCTTCCACTGCTTTTGCAAATGTCCCCATAAATCACCTTTCATCAGAAGAAATGCAATAAAGCTAGGAGCTAAATGGGATTGAAGAAGGGAAGTGAACATAATTTTCCATCTCTAAGTCTCGTAGTATAAATACCAGGGTCTTGAGACAGAACATATGCAAACACTTCCCATTAACACATGGGGACCAATACCTATCATTTCCTTTCTATCTACTCATTCATTTACTCATTCGAGGCATTGTACACTAGGGCTTGATAGAAAACAGACCTGGTCAATCCCAACCCTCATGGAACATACCCACACCACCGAGGAAGCAGTTGTCAATTAAAGGATTGCAATAACAATTTCATAGTTTAAAAATGCAACAAGGGGCCAGGCGTGGTGGCTCACACATGTAATCTCAGCACTCGGGAGGCAGAGGCAGGAGGATTGCTGAGTTTGAGGCTTGCCTGGGCTACATAGTGAGCTCAGAGCCAGCCTGAACTACAAAGTGAGACCCTGTCTCAAAAAGAAAAAAAATGCAACAAGGGTATAGTAGAAAGGTACCTAGTGCCATGGATCACACAGTAAGGATGTTGGCCTTCTAATAGAACTTTCAAGAAGGATTCATCTTCCATGCTTGCTCCATTTAGTTCAAGAAACTAATTCCAGTTGAGGCCCATTAGACCCAGCTGTGGTGATATTTGGAACCTCAGGAACAGATCTGTGACTTGTTGGAAACCCCTCTGTGATAGCTGCTTTCACACCTCATCCCTGGATTCTTAACAGATTCTGTGGAATTGGTCCCAGGGTTCTTGAATGGCAAATGAGATTCTGATTTTTCTTTTTTCCCCTATGTTTGTTAATAAGATGCATTGGTTATACAGATGAATATGTTTCATTTTGGCAGGTTTGTATATGCACATAACATACTCTAGTCACCCCCCTCCCATTCCTTCTCTTACATCTTTCTGCCCTACTTTCACAATTTTTTGAGGTTCAATGTGTAAAATGAATTGTGATCATGTCCCTTGCCCCTATTACTCACACTCACACCCTCCTCTTCCTCTTGAAAACCTGATTTGATAAAAGAGAAGTGACTTGTACTTTGTGGTCATGTGCTTTGTGAGTAACAGAGCAAAGTATTTTAAGCTTAGTCATGGGGTAGCAAGTAGCGATTGGTTTACCCCTTAGTATAAGGAGGCATCTGGGAGCTATCTTTCTTTTGGAGCAGGAAGGAAGACAAGAAGCCCATAGGTGGGAGGAGAGCATGTAGTTCTTAAAGAATTAAAGGAGAGAGAAAGAATGGTAAATCAGGCATCTGGTCAATTTAAAGTAAGCCACGGATTTTCACTGTGTAGCTCAGTTTCTATGGAACAGGTCATTCAGGCAGAAACCAGAATAAGAGACTTTAGGGTTTATATTTAGGTGTCCCCCCAACGCCTCATGTGCTCATAGGTGGGGCTTTGAAGATAGTATTGGGTTAATCCACTGATGAGTTTATAGCTAAATGTCATGTTGAGAGGTGAATCCTGGTGGAGGAAGAAGGCTCTGTCTTTTTCCTTTCTCTTTTGACTTGTCTCTGTGCCTTGTAGCCAGCTGACTATGGACTGAAATTTCTCCAAATTGTAAGCCAAAATAAACCTCTTCTCCTTTAATGCATGGGCATTGGGTATTGTGTCCCGATGACATGAAAGTAACTAAGCCAAAGAGATGAAGTTAAAAGGATATGAAGCTTTGTAAAAAGAGGAGTGATTCTCAACCATTCATTTATCCTGAGATATCAGTCTGTGGTGTCACTCATCTGTCTTGAAGAGGGTCTGTGAGGAAGCAATGGCTTCTAAGCTTGTGCTCTCTGGAAATGCTGCCACATTATGAAGCCTCTTGAAAATCATGGCTTAAATTTGTCCATGTTAGAGTTGAAAGTATTAGTTGACTGAGACACAAAGATATTTCTTGTATCTTGCTTATTTTGGTTGTATAGTTCATTTACAAAATATTTATTAATCATCAAACATTCCAACAACCCTGTAAAAATTGTCATTCCCATTTTATAGAAAAAACATAACACATAAAATAGAATAATGTTTATAAATGAATAAACATTTCTTGAATCTATATACTAAGAATTTCAGTTCTAATCGCAAGGAGAACTTTTAAATCTGGGTCTCCTGAGTTTACCTTCCTTGTTTTTTCTACTATTGATTTGGAAGGGAATGAAGAGACCATTTATTTCAATCCTTCACTCAGTGACATAATTCCTCTGGGTGTACCGCTGGCATTGAGGTGAATGATAATTTACTTGCAGGATCCTTCTTCTATTAAGAAGAACTTAGTGTTCATTTACATCTTTCATCACCCACTGATTAGAATCATTTTGGATGTAGGAGAAGATGTTGATACTGCTGCTTGGACCAGGAGCAGAATCCCCCACCCAACCTTTGCAAAAGCTAAGTGGGATCCTTCGGGTGAGGATATGGTACAGGGAAGCCAGGTGTTCTGGCTTGTGTTTGGGTGTCCTGCCAAAGCTTCGTGCTGTTTTGGAGGTGAGTGAATCTAGGGTGTGTGATGCTAGGGTTAAGTGTATGTGATGACTGAGTCACTACATGTGAGTGGTTTGGCACTACCCTAATCCCAGTAGTCTGTGTGACTTACCACCCTTCCCCCCACCCCACACTGGGGCTCAAAGTTTGGACCTTGAGCTTACAAGGCAGGTGCGGCACTACTGAGCTAAATCTCCAGCCCATGGTAGTCTGAATAAGGTAAAAGGACCTGAAAGACACTGTTAAGTTCTCTTGTTGCTTTTGCTAGTTTTTGTGCACCATGTTGTTTATCCTCTTTGATACCTGTTTGCCATCCCTCCCTTGGAGTCAGTTGATTATGGACTAAAACCTCTATGAGCCAAATAAACCCTTTTCCCTTTAACTTTGAGTGTAGAGTATTTTGTTTTAGCAAGGAGAGAAAAGTAACTAACACAGAAGAAAGAAGGAAAAGAGAAGTAAAGCCGGTGACCAGAGCTGTACGATGACCTCAGGAGATAATATGTCCTGGGGTAATTGTTTTGCTTCCCTTAAGGCCAGGCCACCCCTTTGAAAGCGACCCCATCAGGCTTAGGAAGTTCATGAGAAGAAAATGCTAGTAGCATCACTCCAGCAGACCCCTCTGAGTCATATGTAAAATCAGATGGGGCAGTAAAGGGGCAGCTCAAGGGGAACAGTATTTGGGCATAAATTAAATGCTGCCCTTGTTGGAATAACTTGTCCTCTTCAGCATCCGCAGCTGTGGAGTCCCCAGGGAGTTGTCTGGCGACATGTGATTTTACATATCTGACAGCTAAATCAGAGATCCAAATGCCAAATCCTGCTCTCAGGAACATTATGTGGATTTGTGATACTCCCAGGGGGACTTTGGATCCATAAAGCAATGAATGGATTACAATGAGGCATAAATATAGCATTTTCATCTGTGACATACAATCTTGCTCTATTATTTCTCACATTGTTATGTGAAAGAAATCTATATCCACTCCACTCTCTTAGGGCTGCTCTCAGAAATTAAAAGAAAAAAAAAGATGCTTAAGAAAAAAAATTCAAATAAGGCTCTCAGTGCATCATGAATAAACTAAGAACAGAGTGTGATAATTCCATCGAGGTGATCTGTAGCACAGGTCCAGGATAACAGCATCGTCAGGAAGGGAACAGTGATCTCAGACCAGAATGTCATCACAGTCACTAACTGGTTATGTGGCTGTGAGCAGATCACTTCATCTCTCTGGGCCTCGGTTTTCTCATTTGTTCAATAAACTTCAAAGTGTGGGCATTCACTCTCAGGAGTGGGCAAAGCAATGTACCATCTGGGTCTAGAAGACACTAATAGAACTTTCTCAGTGCTTTTTAAATGTCTGGTGTCATATGGATTTTTACAAGGCCTGTTGATATGTTACTATCCAGCTACTGTTTGTAAATGCATGGAATGCATATACCAGGAAGGTGAACTTTAAAGTGCATTTTGGCAGGAAGTGTGCCATAAAAGTTTGAAGGCCACGGGTTTAGCCTACCCTGGTCATCCTCTAGCAGATAGGAAGGCCCCTTTGGGTCCAGTAGTTCACAGTTCTGACTGTGAGTAGAATTCTTGTGTTCCTTCCATCACACCTTAGGGCTGGGTGCCTTGGCTGTCCAAGGAAAGATGTTTGGTTCCCGTTTGTGTTGGGCTGCAGCTATTGGGCTTAGCAACCACCAGATGTTATTAATGGGCCCCTTAGTGTTGTGCCTGCCATTCTCAACTGTGGGGCTGTTCTGTCTTTGCTAATAATTGTAATCCTGTCCGTTCCTTCACACATGGAGACTTCTCAACTAAAATTCAAAAGTAATCTTTTATGTCTGCCATTGTGAGAGTCAGGACAGGTAATATTTTCCTCTTTATATACAAGGAGAGATTCCAAAAAGCCTAACAACTTCCCCGTGACCACCCAGCTAGTAGTATGTGACGGGGCTACCACCAAACACTGTTCTCCTGAAAAGGACTCTTCCTACTTCTCTCCATGTGTAAACGCACTCGCTGGTCCTGGGGAGAATGCGGCAACTGTGCGCGAGGGGCACAGCGTAAATGCAACCCCCAGCTACTTCAATAGTGGCCCAGTGCCTGGGGCCCACTGCTGGAGGATCAGTAGCACCATCCTTGTGCGCACGCGAGGCTCGCATTATTCAGGGAGGCCTGGCAGAGAAAGCAAAGCAGATGCACGGGCTCCTTGTGCCACCAGCTGTCATGGCTGGCTACGCTGCAGCTCCTGACAAGCGCTGTGTGACAGTCTTTCCGCCCAGTTGCAGGGAGTGGCTCGTTGAGAGCAGGAGCAAGAGTCATGTTTGTAGAAGTGTGAGAGAACAAAGAGCACACAGGGACTTAGGGGGATGCAGTTTTAAGAAGGCCTTTTGTCCTGCATTTTGTTAGCACTGAAGTGCTGCAAGTAAGAGAACATCCCCCCAACCGGACAGTTCTGCCCCACAAGTAAAGGAGATCTGAGGCTCAGGAGAGAGTTTCTTGTTCTTCTTCCTTCAGTCATCTGATTGTGACCCACAGAAAGATTTTACCCATTTATCTTGGCATCACTGTGGCATGGACTGTGAAGATGTGATTACATTGCCAACCGTGATGGTGCTTATGGGATTACTGTAGAATTCAAATGCGTGTCTGCTTTCCCTTCCAGATCTTAAAGCTCCTAAGGTAGATAGCTCGTATCCTCACATAATCGCTTCATAGAAGTTATGTAACATTGTCTATTAAATCAATGGATTTGATCAACAGAGCGGCTCTGTTCTGTCCCGTGCTAGCCTTAAAGTATGGCTCAGTGCTTTTTAAAGTACACAGTTGACGATTATCTTAATTAATACTTGCCACAATGCATGTCAGCAACAAAGGACATGCTGACAATCTCGGTGTTCCAAATTAACTCAAAGCATATATGACAATTTTTACCAAATAAAAAACATTAAGGTAGGTCTGCACCCATCTCTGGGTCTGGCATCATACAACTATTAGTATGTGTAAAGAGTGCCTATGAATTGATAAAGAAATATAAACCAACTGAGAAATGGGTGGACCAAGGATTGAACAGGGAATTCAGAAAGGAGGAAACTCAAATCTCTTAACTGAA
>PVIC010041490.1:0-16212 GCA_004025085.1 Thryonomys swinderianus
TTTTTTTTTTTTTTTTGAGACAGGGTCTCACTTTGTAATTCAGGCTGGCCCTGAGCTCATTATGGAGCCCAGGCAAGCCTCGAACTCAGCAATCCTCCTGTTTCTGCCTCCCGAGTGCTGGGATGACAGGCGTGAGCCACCACGCCCGGCCTCACTCTCATTTTTGAGGGCAACATTCTTTTTCCATTCTATGCCACTCTGCTGTTTCAAACTGGAGGGCAGCTAAGAGCAATAACCAATAAAGCAAAATTGCAGTTAATCTTCCAGATACTTGGTACATTTTAGAAATTCACCTATTTGACTTTTCTGTACTCAACAGCAATTTTAGTAGGTGAAAAATGGCACACTGTCAGTTGGTGTCCATTGAATCTTGACCCTTAAAAGTCAGAACTATACATTTCTTCTTCATCATTATGTCCCTGGAATTTAGAAGATATCTACTAAGTATTTACAGTGTGACTGAACAACTCAGAGGCAGAGAAGAAAAAAAAAACTTACAATGTGACTATACTAATATCATCTAAACCTGACCAGACTTATAATCTGTTTTACAAAACTTGTTCCCAATTATTGGTTCCTCTTGGCATAACATTGCCATATCTCTAGTACAGCTGAGGTCAGTACCAGCTCCTCTCTTAGCCTTCTCAGCCACCGTCTTGAGTGTTAGGCCGCTGTGCCATCTGATTCTCTTCACCATTTTGGATGAAATCTCTGAGGACTGATCCTGAAAAACAGTTCGTGTTTAGATCAGTCTGAGATGTCTCCGGGAGGGAGAATGGGACAGAATTCCTGCCTCAAAGCAGACCAAGACAGGGCTGGAACATGGCAAATCAATCGGGAACTCTGCGTGGTGCCAATGGAGATGGTCAACTCTGGCACTGACAATATATTTATAGTGTTCATTGACGCCAAAGGGCCTGAAGGAATTTCTGAAAGTTGGGGAAGATGAGAAGGGAAAGAGTATGTAAATGAAATATTCGGGGAAGAGAGGCACTGGAAGCAAGGGACTTCACAAAGTCACTGATTTGATGATAAAAAAGTTAAAAATTATTGAGAAGGTGGCCGCCTTTTCTGTTCTGTGTCACCAACCAACGGTGCCGTGTGGCATGAGGGAGAAGTGAAGCCCATGGGATGCAGAACAGGAATAAAATAACAAGGCAGGTCACAGTCACACCAAGGTCACTCATCAACACCTCTTCAAGATCGGGGGGGTGGGGAGCGAGGGCATCAAGGATTGAGAAGGAAAGAGATGAAGAAGAAGAAGGTGGAGAGGGCAGGTAGGTGGGGTACAGAAGGCTGAGAGCCCAGGAACAATATGCTGGGCAAAGCACCGACTTGTACCTCCAGTGACTCTGAAGAAGCCTGAAAAGAGAAGACAGCCCTGGAGAAACTCCCAGTGAGTGGAACTGACCAGGCTAAAACAGCTGCTTATAAGGAAGGAGGCAGACAAGGAAAAGACTTCGTGACTGTTGGGCCTGAATTGCCGAGTATGAGCCCTTCCACCTGCAAGCTTCCATGTTGAGCAAGACCATTATCTCCCTACACCTGAACTCTTTCATCCACAAAATAATAATAGTAATGCCTTCCTCATAAGAGTTGCTGGAACGATTAGTGCGATAACTTATGAAAAGCATTGAGCACTGTGACAACAGACAGTAAAATTTTCATATGATCATTTCATCATTCATAGTGCTAAGCTGATATGGGATTGAGCAGGCTCAGTGCACTAGCAGAGCCCCCGGCCAAAAACAAGGAACAACTACTCTTTGTTCATTGAAACTTGTTGAGCGCTTTCCAGGCACTACTGCCAAGAACGTGGAGAAATAGCTAGTCACCATCCAAGCCACGCCCTGCCACGGGATCCAGTTCGACATCCGGCCCAAAGGATAACTCAGAGTAACCAGCCACGACACACTGCTCTTAAGGAGCTGACTCGGGTTTGGCATGCCCATGTCATGCTCATGACGTGAGCTATAACCACAGGATGGCATGTTGGAGGGCTTGTTTACTGTGCCTTTTAAATATGTACTTTTGTTTTCTAAAATCGAGTTTTTGGTACTTTTTATACATGCATGATGATCACATTCAACATTGCGAATTTGTACCAGTACATGACACATCTTGAGTCTCATTTTTTTCCCATTCCCCTGTCCTCCTTCCAGCCCCCACCCCCCCATATGCATAAGTTTTGTTTCCTTTTTTTCTTTAACCCCGTCAGATTTTTTCTTTCCCCTCTTTACTTTCCCCAACCCCCTTTTTCTTTTCCTTTTGAACATTTTCTTCCTATTTCACAATAAATACCTAGCATACATTTTGGAACTCATTCACACCTTCAGTTTCTCATGCCAGAGAAATGATATGATATTTACACATCTGTATCCTGTTCATTTCACTAATGAGTATGTCCTCAAGGTACATCAATCTGAGTATAAATGACTCAAATTTATCATTCTCTCTCTCTCTTTTTTTTTTGAGGCAGGGTCTCACTTTGTAGATCAGACTGGCCCTGAGCTCACTCTGTAGCCCAGGCAAGCCTCGAACTCAGCAATCCTCCCACCTCTGCTTCCCGAGTGCTGGGGTTACAGGCATGAGCCATCACCCCTGGCAAATTTATCATTCTTTATGGCTGGGTAATATTCCATTTTTTAAAAACCCACATCTTCTTTATCCAGTCTCCTATTAAAGAGCATTTGGGCTGTTTCCAAGATTTAGGTATTACAAACTGAGCTGCTATAAACATGGGTGCACATATGTTGCTGTGATATGACTCTTTTAATTCTTTCATGTATATGCCCAGCAGGGGAGTAGCAGGGTCAAATAGGACCTCTAATCCTAGTTTTTTGAGAAAACTCCACACTGATCTCCACAATGGTTGCACCAGTCTACATTCCCACCAACAGTGGAGACAGGTTCCTTTCTCCCCACAACCCCACCAGCATTTGTGTAAAAGATTACACTGTGCTGCTGTTTGGGTTTTACATTCTGCTGACAAGATGACCAAGACAGTGCTTATCTCCTAGGGCAGAGATGGCAAACCTTTCAGAGCTTTCAATGATAACAAACACCCTGCTGTGGCATGCGTACAATACGTTCACTACCATTGGACTCAGGATGTTAAAAACCTTTTAGGATACACAAACCTTTAGTGACGTTCCCTTGAAAACATGCAAGACAGACATGTGATTGCCTTGCTTCGAGAATGCACAAGTTCATATAGAGGGAACTACCCAAGCCCACAACTGTGCTTGGCAGTCTAGGGCAAGGAGAGGGTAAGGGTGGTGGTTGCTCAGAGATAAGGCGGGTCCCACAGGGGCAGGAACAGACTATGGTTTGAGATCCACGTACAGCCAGCAAGGGCCTCACCTCAGTTGAACAGTATCACTTACAGCTACCCAGTTCTGTGGACCTCATCACGGCTGCCACAGCTGGCTGACCATGACAGTCATCGGGGGAGCTTTTCAGAGATGGCATTTTCTACGTACCGTCCCCGAGATGCTGATTAAACAGGCCTCTGGGTGTTGCTATTAAGGAAAAACTCCCCGGGTGATTCTATTGCACAGCTAGCTTAGGTGACATTGATAAACACTTATGCAGAGATCAGGTGAAGAAGTGGAGGAAGCAGAGGCCCACAGGCAAGAGCAGAACCAAGGCCATTTGTCCTGAGCATCATCTCTTCATTTCCAGAAAGAGAGAAAGTAACTGACTGTCTTTTTTTTTTTTTTTTTTTTTTTGAGACAGGGTCTCACTTTGTAGTTCTGGCTGGCTCTGAGCTCACTATGTAGCCCAGGCAAGCCTCGAACTCAGCAATCCTGTCTCTGCCTCCCGAGTGCTGGGATGACAGGCGTGAACCACCACGCCCAGCACTGTGGTATGTGATACTGATGGCTGGTGGGCGTGAGTCTCCAAGCCCAGCATCGTAAGTGGTTACCGGGGATCGAACTCAGGGCCTTGCGCTTGCGAGGCAGGTGCCGGAACCACTGAGCTAATCCTCTGGCCCCTGACTGTCCATCTTACCATGGAGTCCTCTTAGCAGAAATACTGTAGAGGAAACCCAAATATCTGAGATTCTCTAATCAGTGCTATAAAAAGGGACTATTTCAGTGCTAAAGATCGGACTACTTAATGATGAAGTCAAAAATGAGAATCAACTCGTGTCATATACTGGTACAAATTCCCCACTGTTGAGTGTAATGGTGAGCTGTATATAAAATGTACCAATAAAGAATTCAACTTAAAAAAAAGATGACGTCAAATAATTTATATTTACTTTTAAGGAAACTTCCCAGTTACTAGTGGAATAAAAAGTTATACCCTTCTTTTCTTTCTTTAGTCTTCCCACTCAGCTATGGGAGGGAAAGAGCATACAGAGCAGTGTTCCAGGTGCTACATCGTGGAACCCAGCACTTCCCACCAGCAGCTTCTAGCTGACTGAGAAGGTGCAAATAATAAGATAGACCTTGCTAGGAGATACAGACAGTCTTCTGAAAACGTGGGCCCCAGTTTCCCCCATGCCTTTCCCAAACCTTCACTGAACTTCATGTTTGTCTTAAATACTTCCCCAACCTCCTTATATCTGGTCAGCTTTACACTGAGATCTGCTTACTCTCCAGTCCCTCCTGCTTCCTTCTCTAGACATTTCTCTGAATAAATCCCTGGCATGTTTAGTCCCTTCTTAACCCCTGCCCCTTGGGGGACACTGACCAGCACAGGCACTTTGGAACAGCTCTGAAGCCTCACTGGCTTCCAGAGACCCCTGGGAACTTTCAGACCTGTGGCCTTGAGGCTGAGTTTTGGGTTTTCAGAGACTTCAGGCAAAGGGCCCAGGTAAGGTCAAGGAGAAAGAAGCAGAAATTAGATGCTTGGGGCTGTATCTCCATGGCCAACTCTGGAGTTGAGAAAGTGAGTCTTTGCTTTTCTTCTCATTCACTCATTATTATAACAGTTGAAATGATACCTCATATACCGATGAAGAAACTAAGCCTCAGAGAAGTTGAGTAACCTGTTCAAAATCACTCCATTCACAAGTGTCAGAAAACCAGGGTATTACAAATCTCAAAACCACTCTCTTTCCACTATGGTATAATAGTTGTTCAGAAGAAAAGCAGCAGAATATGATTGCTAAGAGAGTGAAATTTGGAATCTGCCTATCTCAGCTTCCTCATCTTTAAAGTAAGAATAATATACCTACCTCACAAAGTTGTCAAGAAGATTAAATGAGTTAATATTGAGGAGTGGTGACAATAATGGTGGCGGAGGTAACCTTAATAGTAGTAGACTGGTTTTTTCTTTGTGTGTATTAGCTAAGAAGCTGAACATGGAAGATGGGGGTTAGGAAGGTCAGAGATTCCAGGCAGTAGTGATCTGGAACTTCATTGCCAGAGAAACATAGAGCAACCTGCTATACCAAATACAGCCTTTCTCTAGGGTTCGTTAAACCCATCTGTTGCCAAGAAGAACTTTACAGAAAAACAGATATTTAAATTAGTTATTAAGTATATAGTTTTCTTTACCGAATAATATGACCTATCTGAAAATATAGATAGTGGAACATAACAAAACAATTAGTGTGGGCTGGAGATTTAGCTCAGTGGCTCCGGCCCCTGCCTAGCAAGTGCAAGGTCCTTGGTTTGATCCCCAGTAACCACATACTACAAATGCCAGGCTTGGTGGCTCATGCCTGTAATCCCAGCACTTGGGAGGCAGAGACTGGAGGATTGCTGAGTTCGAGGCTTGTCTGGGCTCCATAGTGTGCTCAGGGCCAGCCTGAACTGCAAAGTGAGACCCTGTCTCAAAAAAAAGAAAAAATAAGTGAAGTGCACTTGTGGGAAGTAGGACCTTAGAAACCAATTATCTTTCTAGACATTTTACAAAATTCTTTCTGATAAGTGAGGAAATAAGGCAGGTTTTATATAAGATAGCTCTACCTTGTCTTAAAATAGTCCTGCTTCAGTAAGCTTCTGTGCTTCAAACATCTGAATGATGAGCCCTTACTGTGAACCTTTACTATGTGCTGGCTCCATGGCTGGCCTCTGAGGACGTAAAGAAAAATACAGACATTGCCTTCACAGAGCTCACAAGCTGGTACAGAGACCAATATTCATACCCTCACGTGAAGCATGCAGTAGCAAACATACTACAACAGCGCAAGCCCAACTCTCTGGTCCTACAGAACCTCTCCACTTTCTTCAGTAAGTAACCCATCATCTTGTTCTAATCATCAAAGATACTCTTCTCCTTTTCTCAAATCCCTTTCCCCCTTATCTGTCTTGCTAAGCCAAGTGTTAGATCCTAGATGAAAATCCTTTTTCAGGTCCTTTCTCTGGTCTGCAAGATGCTGCATGATTGAGGAGTTTATACTGCATGTGGGTGGGCGGGAAACTATTTTACTGACCACTGTACACCAGTCATTGGCTAGGCATAAGAAAGAGGTTAGGAAATATGTGTGAATGAATGAAGAACAGAATATGACTAGCTCTCAATAATCAGCAGTCCTGTTTGTAATAGTTATAGGAGGATGACGTTGGCTTGGGCTAGGTTGGCATCCCAACAGAGCAAATCCAATGGGTAGAGACAACAGCAAAAAGCTCCAGGAACTCTACACTTAACAACTGGAAGAGCAGTGAACTTTGCCTGCAAAAGATCGGTCTGTTTTAGCTGGAGAAGAACAGAAGGCAGACCCCAGCACTTTGAGGGAGGGCTGATCGGACAAGGCTTACACCAGGGGCAGGACACCAGTATCATAGGCAACTCGTCTAAGGATACAGATTAGGTAGGGTGAATCAGTGGGCTTCAACTCAGTGGCAACTGCATCCAACTACTATGAGCAATATCCTGAGAGAGGGTCTGAGGCAGATGGAGGGAGAGTTCTGGGCTTTCATACCATTGGCTTGCCACGAGTACAAAGGCTGAGAGAGCTATTCTCCAAATGTATTTCCTCCCTCCGCCAGCTGGGAGCTGAGAGGACAGTATTTTGTCAGCTCCCTGCTCTGACAGTTTTCGAACACAAACTTAGCATATGGTAGCTCAGTTGCCATTAGTTCCTTCCCTTCCTCCTTAGGAATTGGATGGGCTGAGCCTGCTTGTTGCTGGATGGATCTAGAAAAACAAGGGACTAAAGAGGACAGGAGGCCTCAACACCAGCCATAAGTTTTCCCCAAAAATACTTGCTCTTGCCTCTTCACATCTAAGACTCAAAGGTATAAAGCCACCCATTAGCCTTATTGCACAAGGTAATTACATTTTCATTTATAAGGTAGGAATAACAAGACCTTTATGGCCAGATTATAATAAAGCTTGAATGACATTAAAATACTTGGCACAATGTCTGTCATCTGGCAAGGGCTTTGTCAATGTCAAATTAAAGACTGTACCTAGCGGGGCCAGAGATTTAGCTCAGTGGTTCTGGTGCCTGCCTCGCAAGCGCAAGGTCCTGAATTTGATCCCCGATAACCACATACAACAATACCGGCCATGGTGACTCATGCCCACCGGCAATCAGCACCACATACCACAGTGCCAGGCGTGGTGGCTCACGCCTGTAATCCCAGCACTCAGGAGGCAGAGGCAGGAGGATTGCTGAGTTTGAGGCTTGCCTAGGCTGCATAGTGAGCTCAGGACCAGCCTGAACTACAAAGCAAGACCCTGTCTCAAATAAAACTAAAAAAAAAAAAGACTGTACCTAGCTAACCAAAAAGGAAGCCATGCCATCATTTTGGGCCCTTTGCCCACTTCTTGGTGTACGCTCTTTGCCTGTCTCCTTTCGTGTTGCACAATGCTGTCTTTTCTGGGGCCCCAAACCAGTCCGGTGTTTTCACTCCTCCCCTTTTTTCTCAGAGCAACTTCCGCTTCCCCCTCTCCACAATTCTGAACACTTAATGAATTTGTTTTTAAATGCTACGACTCTGTGACTTCACATCAAGCCACAAGTATAGTTCAACTGAGGATACTTGGTTAATCCAAACAAAAGTCTGTTTCATGGGATTGCAGGACTCATGATCTGTGGCAAAGGGCAAGGACACAGCTCAGGGGGAGGCTCTTTCATGAACTCTTTTAACTGTACTGACTTGACTGCACCATGATTCCAAAGCCCGCCGGTGCAGCTGAATCGTTCGAGAACTCTTAGGAAAATACAGATTCCTTGACTTTGTCTCAAACTTTCCCACTCAGCAGCTCAAGGAATGACTAAGAGGACAGAAACCTAGTGACAGCTTCTCTTGCTCAAAAAGTTGGAGACCTGAGGTTGCATAGCCAGGAGTTGAGAAATACCCTTCTAGGGCTGGGGATTTAGCTCAAGTGATACAGCACCTACCTTGGAAGCACGAGGGCCTGAGTTCAATCCCCAGTACTGAAAAAAAAAAAAAAAAAAAAAAAAAAAGATATGGAAGAAGTTCCCTTCTTACCAGCCATGCGCTGAAATTGTAAAAGCCCAGAAAATGGATACCCTGACATTGAGAGTCACCTTTTGGTATAGGTTGGTATCCTGGGTAAGGCCTTTCCCCTCCCGATTCATCTTCCAATTTCAATGTCACTGCCCTGGTCATAATAAAACACTAGGACACACAGTCCCTCTAGCACAGGACCCATTGTCCCAACCTAACAAGTATAGATGATCTTACTGAATGCGCTTTACTGAGTGTTACACCTATTATTTTCTAAAACATCCCACAACTAAATGAGGTACTTCCCCTAATTTTCCTAGGAGCTGACATTGAAAGGCGTTAAGAAATATGCCTGAAGGCACATAGCTAGTAAATGGCAGGCAGAGACTCTAGGATGGTTTAAATCCAGTCTCCTAATTCTTTTTTTTTTTTCCTTAACCCCTGTGCCTGTTTCACTGCCTTTGTATCGCCACAGGCCTCCACAAATGACTGTGTCTTCTTTGTATGAAAGACAACTGTTCCATTGTTTTGGAGATTCTACAGTCTGCTTTCTGAGGCTGGAGAGGGATCAATAGCTTGTAATGAGGAGCTTAGAAATCCTGACCCTAGCAATAGAATCAGGCTACCATTTGCAGTAGGAAACCTTCAAGGCAGCCCAGAGCACACCGGGATCTATCTTTTGAAGGCTCCTGAAACATAGCCACGAACAGACTCCCTCTAAGCTCACAGCAAGGCAGTAAACCACTCGCTTTCATTAGATGACAGCCGGGGCTCTAATCTTTCCACCTGGCAACCCTATGACCATGAACTAAACAAGTACACATAAGCGGACATGTACTTTCCTTCCCTCAGCCTGTCCAAATTTGGAATAGAAGATCAATCTCTATGATGACACTGTATATCAATTAGGCTGTATAGAGGCTGCCTCATCCTTGAATGCACTTTTGAATGCGGAAAGAGGAAATGACAATAGATTCAGTTGCTGATCTAACTGGTTTAATTTGTGATTCATGAATCAGGAGGCTCCGTGCTACAAGATAGGATGAGAGCTTCCCGGGGGCAATAGAGATCCATAGGTTCTATAAAATGGGAAAAAGAATCAGAACACTAGGGAACAAAACTAGTTGGTTAACAATGCCGGACCTGGTGGCTCATGCCTATGATGCAGCACTCAGGAGGCAGAGGCAGGAGCATTGCCGAGAGTTTGAGTCTAGCCTGGGCTACACTGTGACTTCAGGGCCAGCCTGAACTACAAATCCAGACCCTGTCTCCAGAAAAACAAACAAACAAATTGGTTAACACAGTTACTCTTTTGGAAAGGTTAAGGCAGAGGGAACTTGCTTATCCTATTGGTTAAAGCTGGTTTTCTTGGACATTTGGCTATTATGTTTCTCTTCATTTCTTAGAAGATTAGATAAACAATTTAGTTTCCGCTTGGTGGGGTGGTATTTAAGCATGAGCAACTCCATTTGGTTCTTGTCTGTAGGGACTAATGCAGAAGCATAGTCCAAACCAGTGACCTCCTGCTTTAGCTTTATGTTACTGTAACAAATACCTAAGATAATCAGCTTACCAAAAGGAAAGGCTTATTTTGTCTCATACTTTTGGAGGGTTCCGTTCATAATTAATTGGTCCCGTGGCTTTTAGGTCTGTGGCAAGGCAGCATGCCAGGGGAGAGCATGTGCTAAAACCCGTCATGCACTAGGGAGAAAGGGAGAAGGAGAAGACCAGAGCTCCCCGGTCTCTGTCAGGGCTGAGTCCCCAGTGACCTACAGACTTCCCAAGAGGGTCCACCTCTTAAAGGCTCCACCGTGAACCAGGCTCCAGGCCTTTAACACACAGTCCTTTGGAGAGACTCGGTACTGAAGGAGGAGCAGAGCATCCTATAAATGTATTTCACTCTCCTGAAAAGTTGTTTAAAAATAAATACAGGGCCGGAGGGTTAGCTCAGTGGTTCCGGCGCCTGCCGCGCAAGCGCAAGGACCTGAGTTCGATCCCCGGTAACCACATATAATGCTGGGCGTGGAGACACGTCCACCAACAATCAACACCGCATAGCACAACGCTGGGCGTGGTAGCTCACGCCTGTCATCCCAGCACTCGGGAGGCAGAGACAGGAGGATTGCTGAGTTCGCGGCGGCTTGCCTGGGCACCATAGTGAGCGCAGGGCCAGCCTGAACTACAAAGCGAGACCCTGTCTCAAATAAATAAATAAATAAATAAATAAATAAATAAATAAATAAATAAATAAATAAATACAAATGCCCATCATCTAACTGTTTTAATTGAAGTGAAGTGGGGCCCAAGGTCTCCAGGGAGTCTAATGGGTGACTAGGTGGGTTCAGCTTCAGGGCACTGGTGCTGGTCCAGTGTTAGCGATGTCTGTCCCCCTTGAGAAATTTAAGTCTCTGTTGCCTAGTGAGGGGGTAGTAATTACTCACTGTGAAAGAAGGTCGTTTCTCCTTTGCCTCCTCACAAGAAACAGAGAATCCCTGTACCCCAGGATCCCATGAGAGTAGACACAATGCTGTGGAGATGAAAACTACCTTCTTCAGCAGTCATGGCTGATGGGCCTGCTTGGAGGGCCAGCGGCAGTACCCCCTCAATTATCCAGAAGAACGAGGACAGAGACGGTCGATGCCAAGGGCTGGCTCTGTAATTGGTCCTGCTGGAAAATCAGTCCTTCTGGAAAGAGAGGCTGTCTCTAAACTCCTTTGAAGATTCTGTCACTGTCCCTTACAACCCCTTCTTCAACCTCGCTAGTGCTCGGAAACCATCAAATCTTTCTCGTATCTAATTCAAAACCCTCCTACTGCAACTGAACTTCATTCCCTCCTCGTCCTTGTCAGAAACAAAGGACAGCTGTTCGCCTTTACGCAAAGCTCCGAGGACCAGTGGGGAGGCTGGTCGTACAGGGTGAATGCAGAATCGTCTGACCTTGGTTTGGAGTAAACCCTCAGGTAAAATTCTCTTGCTTCAGGGTCCTAATGAGCTAGACAAAAGGGCATTTGAGTTGAAGGTCTCAAGTTTAATTCCCAGAATGAGTCATTGTGACTTGCGGTTGTTACTATTGTTTATCCCCAGCTTTTTCATTTATAAACTCAGACAGAACTGTGTTAGGAGAAGTCCACCCCTTATGGGCGGCCATCCTCATTGACGCTGATTTCTACTGCTCCTCCTGCCACCTCCAGCCTCCTACCGCCAGTAGCTGCACCTGAACTCCACGAACCGAAAGGAATGAGAGATAAAGCCAGTCTGTGACCCGTCTGTTTTCTGGAACCAATAAAAACTAGGCCAGTGTGTGCCGCACAAGGCTGTTGCATTAATATCTGTGGATCTGTGCTGAGGGACAGGTTGGGATTGTTTACGGGTCGATAAACTGAACGGAGGCAGTCAGCGGAGTACCTTAGGGAACCTGCCTCCAGGGTCAGGTTCCTATTTGTTTGTGACTGTGTGGTCTGTATTTGCCGCTTTGCAGTCACTCCAGGACCCGCAGGGAAGAAAAGACCCAGCCTGCTGGGTGACTAAACATTTGAAGGAGAGTCGGTTGGGCAGTCATACTTCTTTACTCCCTGCCTGCCTGCCATGCTGTTTACTTATGAGTGTCTCTTTACTGTTTTCCCCCTTGGGATAGCTATGCTCACAATGTCATCTTCAGCAAACTACCAAAATAGAATTTATGATTCACTGACCCAAATTATGTTCCCACCGACAATATCTGCAGAAATTCTGTTCGACAATGGCTTGCTGACTTTACAGAAAGCATATATCACTCTCTGGAATTCACCCATCCCAACGAGGCCAACAAAAGAGTAAATTACATCTTAGCTCCTCAGAAGTCCATGAAGAAGAACATCTTGGTCTTGGCAATTCACTGCATATTTTCACCAAGCCTGAAGAAATCAAGATTTTAGGGATTTTCTGTGAATTACAGTTAAGGGTCAGGATATATATGAAAGGCCATTGTGTATGAGCAGTAGCCTTATTTTCTTGAGCTGCATCTCTGAGAGAAAGCTCCTGTAAGGACTTACTTTGCACTCTGAACTCAGTAAAACATCAAAAATATATTTCTCAGCAAGTAATGTATAGTGTCAGTTTCTGTCTTTGATTTCTCTTGCCTATCATCTTATAGGGGAACCAAAGTAATCTAAAAAGCTCAAAAACTAAACATTCTCCTTCCCTTAAGAGATAAATTTTTTCCTTTTGTGATTCTTGCTCTGGTGAATTTGTCTCAGGATGAAATAAAATGCACATTTAAAACCAAGTTTATTGGTCTATAACCTGTTGAGAAGAGCTAAATGAAATCCTTGTAAAGCAAAAGACAAATCCTCTTTGATTTATGATAGAACTAGTCCTAGTTCTGTTCATTTTAAACTGAGTATATCACAAGTCAAAAGTACATTTAATAAACAAAATCTATCAATTATCCTAGCTCAGCAACAGAGTACGAGGTTGTTTTCCCTCCTAGTCACGTGGCTGACAGGAAGCTGTAGCTCACTGCCACTGCCCAGTATCAGAAAAGAATACTGTATTACCTATCACTAGCCTGCGAAAAGACAAGAGCCCAAAATTTAAAGTATGGATTCTACTGAATTGATACAATTTTCTTATCATTGTGAAGCTGAGAAACCACAGTCAAACTTCTGTAAGTGGAAGTTACAAACATAGATGATGGAGTAGCCACACATCCGTCTCACCCCCTGATTACAGGTAGGAAGACTAGAAAGGTTATATGAAGCAGCGGTTTGAAGACTCTGATAAGTAAATAATATGAGGTTGGTTGGGACAGACAACCTGAATATGAAGGATCACTGAACCAGCGGTGAGTTTTTTCTACTTTTTAATCTCTCATTATCCCCTAATCTAGACTCAAGGTGGACTTCAAACTGGAAGGGATAACAGGGCACAGAGAGACTCCCAGGAAAGTTACTTCGCATTGAGAGATGTGGGAACAATGGTCCATTTTTATTTTTACCTGCATTTTGTTGTGGCAGCAGAATCCATGGTACTCTCAGCTCACACTATAAAGCTTTGTTTCCAAGACATGGGTTCTTTTGGCTCTCCACACTTTTGCCCTTGGCCCTTAGTGCAAGTATACTCAAAGATGTGTGCAGCAAAGTGAGATAGGTGAAGTCTCATCCTTCTGATGGGAGGAACAAAGAACAGAAAACCTCAGAAAGCCAAAAAGCATTAAAGAAATCATAGAGAGGGAGAAACTTGCATGGTTGTTTATAAATTCCTGAGCTTAGTCACAAGCAGAAGATGCATGGGTCTAACCCTAAAGAACGTACTCTAGGCTTTGAAAACTGGACTATGGAATCTGTTCACTGATACATCTCAGACTGACTACAGCTGGAATACTTATCGGGGTAGATCTGAACAGTACTACAAAGAACTTGAAGATATTCTTGCATTTGAACTGCACAACTATGGTTGGAGTATATGACTTCAGTCCAATCAGATTAAATGCTTAGTGAAACAAAAACATCAACACTTTCAATATAATTGAAACAAGACCCATCCTTGAAACCTAATATGAAAATGTTCAGTATGTAATCTAAAATCATTTGGAATACATGAACCAGAAAAAAAACCCCAACTTGTGCAAGAAATGAGTAGATGACAACAATAAGATGACATAGATATTAGAATTATCAAAGACTTTGAAGCGGTTCTTACAAAAATCCTTCAACAAGTAAGTCTGAGGAAATTTAGAACAGAAAATCTCAGCAAAAAACAGAAGAAATTTTAGAATTAAATAATCAGTAATTATAGTTTAAAGACACATTGGATTGATTCAATATCAAAATGGATATGATAGAAGACAGAATCAGTGAATTTGAGAATAGGTTAATAAGAAATAACCAACCTGAAAAACAAAGAAGAAGACAGAAAAAAATATAAACAGATCCCTGGAGACATATGGAGCAATACCAAAATTCTAACCTTTGTGTCACTTAAGTGCCAAGAAAGGAACAGAATGAATGAAGTACCATTTTTTTTTTAAACCCCAGCAAGCAAAGTTAAATGGTCTAAAATGTCCCAAATGTGATGAAAGACATGAAGGTAGATTCAAGATGCTCAGCAAACTCTGAAAAGCATAAAACCAAAGAAATTGATACCCTAACACTTTATAATCAACTTGTTGAAAACTAGAGAAAATTAAAAGCATCTCAGAAGAAAGGAGAGGGTGACAGGCGGAGAAATGGAGAGGGGGCGAGCACAGCAGAGAAGTTGTAAGTATAAGTACATAGTCGTCTCCCATATTTCCGAGTGTAAATAGGTCTTGAGCCTCTCTTACCCTGGACTCACCCAGAGGTATCACATCAGAAAATGCACCTCATTCTCACGATGAAGATGCAAGTCCATGAGAGACAGGGACTCACTGGAGGGCTGGATGGAGACAGCAAGTAGTTATGTCACACTAGAACTTCCTGTAATAATTTCCCTCTTCCATCTGCCTCCTATCTAGCCCCACCCTTCAAAGCTTCCCTCCTCAAGCCGGTTACTACGGGCCTCTCTCCCTCTCTTTCCGTACAGTTCTCTGAGCTCCCCTCTCAGCTCTCTTTGGTTTTTCGCTACTTTCCTCTCTGACATCACTCCCAATCTGGAAGCAATTCATGCCCGATTTAGTAGGACACAAGCTTTTCATCAGCCTTTTGTTCTCCGCCCGGAACCTTCCACTCACCCAGGCAGGGCGCGTGCAAGAAGCTGCTGGGCAAAGTTGCTTACTGATACCTTGACGTCTTCATATTGTGGCACTTGGAAAACAACACACCACAGCGTGGCACCTTGGCATGCTGAGAACTGTTAGAGTCACCACCCTACAAAAGGGACCCTTAACTGTGCCAAAATAAAATGGCTCCTTTACCATGTGTTCCTACACTGTGCCAGATCCAAAACGGCCCCCTTTCCGCACGCACCAAAGGCAGCCTATGAGTAAGCTCTCTAAACCGCCCCCAAGGCCAGCCAATCTTGATGGCCCACAATGCTCTCCCGACCCCCAAGTCCCCATAAAAACCCCACTCCCCTTCTCAACCCTCTCTCTCACCACTGTTTGAGACGGACCAGCAGCTTTTCACTTCTATTAAAGCCTTGCAATGGGTGTTGCTATTTCTGCTTGCTTTTCTTTCAAGAACTTTGGGCTGAAGGATACGGGAGGCCTCCGAGCTCAGTCTCTTTCAGATCTTCCCTGCCAGTTTTTCACCTGCTCCTCTTTCTCTATCAAGAAAAATAATAAAAATCCACAGTCCCCTGGCCCAAAGCCAGACACAAAACCTAGAAATGTTGCTCTAACCTCCCGCTTTGCCTTACTGTGTAGGATTTGGCTATAAAGAAATTCTCTGATCTGCTTTTCCTGAGAGTAGGCTCTAATGGTAGAAGGGGTCCTGCCGCATGCCTAAGGAGAAGGGACGTCCTCACGCAGAGAGGCCAAACTGAACAGCCGGGCCCTGCTGCACCTACCCCCGACCCATTACTATTAAATCAGACTTTTCGTGGCTAATCACATTTTTACATGGCTGATGTTTCTTCATTAAATCAAAGCATACAAATGGACAGCTTTCTCTAGGTCTTTGGGCCTTTACTTCTGAAGTCACCCATGTCACATGAAATTTTGATTTTAAAATTCTGTGGCCAGGTGTGGCGGGGCACACCCATAATCCTGGCTACTCCAGAGGTTGAGGCAAGCGGATGCAAAGTTGACATGAGGCTGTACAATTTAGCAAGACCCTGTATCAAAATAAAAATAAAAGGGCTGAGGAAGTAGCACAGTGGTTGAACGCTTGCCTAGCATGTAAGAGCCCCTGGCTTCAATCTCTAGTGGAGAGAGAGA
>PVIC010041491.1:0-16210 GCA_004025085.1 Thryonomys swinderianus
AATGATTATGATAATGTGACATGAGCACTTCACTCCTACCAAAATGATGAATTTCGAAAGGTGGGTTCACCTCACCCGGTGAGAGCCGGGTGATAAAATGTTCCAAGGGCATCCATACAAACAAATTCGCAAAATATGCGCCCAGGCCTGGCCGGGGCACCGAGGGCAGAGGCCGCTGGGCCACGTTTCCCCAGATGCCCGCACTTCACACGCCAGCTCCCAGGGCGGGAAACCTCTCTGTTTAGCCCTTCGTGTGGCCACAGCGCCCTCTCTGGCCAGTCTCGCCTGCCGCTGCCCCTCCTGCAATGGATTTTCCAAATGCCAAGGAGCCCGCGGGCCTCCGCTGAGTCCCCAGCTCCATGAGTCACCCTGGAATGTAGACAAACAGCGAGGTCCCTTCACATCTGCGCAGGACTTCAAAGCGCATCGCAGACACTGTGGGCTGGTCACCCCAGGCACCGGGGTGTAGGTTTTCCGGCTGGATATGAGTTCTCCACTGACCCGGCACAACCTGTGGATCCGCCTGCAGGTGTTTAGTGGAGCGGAGAACGTGGTACGCACCGGCATCAGCGCGGAGGCTGGGTCTCACCGGGCAGCTCATCCTGCCTGGCAGAGTTCGCCATCTGGGGGAGAAAAGCTGAAAATACTACACGGATCAAACGCATCCCTGGGCACCGACACTGAGAGGCCCCCCCAGGGCAGTGCGGTCACCCCAGTGTGGCCCTGGCCCGCAGGGCGCAGGCGCAAACAAAAACCTCACATGCAAGACGGCTGCACAGCACGGGACAGGGGACGGAAGCACCAAGCTCAGGACGAAGGACTTCAGAGGTCTCTGGCCCGAGAGCCCAGGCTGGAAACCCTGCCCCCCCTGGCCTCGCCCGGAGAATTTCGCAGAGTCCCTCGGCGTCACTTCCTTCCTGGGACGCACCAAGCTCCTATCACGAAGCTCCTGCGTCATTAGATGGTTGCGTGAGGAATACAGACAGCACCGGGGAACTCGCCAGCCACGGGCCCCGTGAGAGCCGCCCACTCCGCGGCAGCGGCCGCAGCCAGGGCCGCCCTTGCTCTGGGATGGAAGCGCTTCCTGACTGATTCGCCACACCCACCCCGAGTGCAGAAGGGCCAGCATCTCCAGTGCCCGCTGCTTGCCTCCTTCCTCCCGCCGAAGGGATTCAGAACCCGGAGCAGCCAGCCCTCCCCTGGCCCAGACAGTGCCCCAGGAGCGAAGCTGTCTGGCCCTGTCCCCTGAGACAGCGGTTTCCACTGGTTTCCTACGAGCCCAGCTGCAGCACCACTGTGGCATGTGCCCTTTACCCCGACCCTGTCATCCCCACACCCTGTCAGTGCCCCTGTCACCCTGCAGTTCAAAGGATGCTCCCAGAGCGTGGCCGGGACCTGCCTCCCGCTGTCTCTGCAGGGCTGTCATCCACGCCACACAGCAGACCTGCAGCAAAGCCAGGGCCACAACAGCAAATGAGGACCTGCCACATGCTGGTGACAGCAGCTGAGCTGTCCCGTGTGCACACTGCTAACAAAACAGTAGCTCCGGGCAGCAGCCTCGGGAGCTCTCATATCGTGAGTCAGGAGTTCGAGTCAAGCTTCGAAGGTGTCAGCTACTTGGAGAGCAGCTGAGAAGGCACAGCGCTGAAAACGTTCAGGGTCAGGTGAGGATGCTGTCACCGGCCACCTCCACGCGGGACCTGGTCGGAGCATCAGGACGAACTCAGGCGTCTCTCCCTCCCCCAGCAGTCCGGTCCAGCCGCCTCGCCTGAGCTGCTTTGGGTTTTAAAATGCCCCCGGGAAGGCCTAGGACACAGCTCCGTGCTAAAGCACCTGCCCGCGTGGCTGAGCCCCTGGGCTCAAGCACGAAAACGCACGCAGAAGAACGTGAGCGCTGACCCCGTCCGCTGAATCCAGAGCCACGTACACACATGCTCATTTAGCTCCCGGCCTCTTTCTAGACGTCAGGGGGTGTGGGTGACGGGACCCAGTGGCCCCCTTGTCAGGCTTCCAGGGCACCAGGAGGGGGCATCTTGCTGCACTTCCGGGACCTCCCTCCGGTCCCCTTTGTCTCCGTCTCTGTCTCAGGGTCTCCATGCACTGTTTTGATTCAGTGTCAGTAAAGGTCGGATGGACTGGTGTGGTGGGGCCTGGCGTCAGACCCACCTCCACCTTCCCTCTCTGAAGGAGAGACAGCTGTGCCTCTCCTGGGCCCTCATCTCGAGGGCGACGATCCCACGAAGCAGGAGACACAGTCGGCAGCAGCCTCGTCCCGCCGCCATAGCTAGAACATCCTCAGAACCAGCCGGGCCCTGGATGTCGGGCAGCTGGGACAGACACTTTGCAAACAGTCCCTTCCCATTTGCTGAGGCCCTTGCACCAGTGCCAAGAATCGACCTGACAAATACTGCCGAGGCCGCTGTGACCCTCCGAGGCCACTGTCCCGCGGGCCAGCCGCGTGTGGGGCTGAGAACCCGGAGGCTCCGAGTCACCGCTGTGAGTACGCGCCCGGGCTGCAGCAGCAGGCGGCAGGGGCCTCTTCCTCCTTCTCGCCCGCCTGTCTGCTCATCTGTCCGTCGTCCGTCTGTCCGTCTGTCTGTCGTCTGTCTGTCATTTCTAAAGACGGGGTGGGAGAAGTGGCCCCCTGCAGCACAAGCGTGTGACGCTGCCTGGGAATTTGAAGTTGGATTCAGGAAGTTCCCCCAGGCAGGGGGACCCAGCCTTCCCAAGTTAGAGGAAATCTAAATGTTCCCCTGAGGTGACAAGAGACACAGAGCACACGACCCAAAGCCAGAGGACGCTGTTTCCGGGGAGCTCTGGCGTGTGCCCGAGGTCTGGCTCCAAACGCCCTGAGTCCTGCAGTCAGCCTTGGTCTTGCTTCCTTCCGGCTGTCCGCCCTGAGCCGGAGTCGCAGTGCCCCCAGGTACACAGCAGGGGTAAGAAGCCCTGCGCTTTTAAGAGTCTTGTAAGGATTAAACGGAACCACCCAAAGCAAAGGCTTCTCCACCAAGAGCCAGCGCGGGGCGCTCGCAGTGTGTGGGGCCGGCGGGGTGTCTTCCGAGCCTCCACAAGGCGGCTCACCCCCTAAGCACCGGTGGCTGAGATGACCTGAAATAGCTCCCACCCCTTGTCACCGAGCCTCCTGCCGCATCTACAGCGTGTCCCGCGTCCCCGGGTCTTTCACGTACACTCAATAGAGAATGCTGTCACTAAGGATCACGGCTCTTCATTTGCTTGTGGACTCTGCCAGGAATAAGTGCTGAGGAGTGAAGAGGATAATCACTGAACCCAGCCTGGGCTGAAGGGGAAGAAAGGTGTCTCTGCGGCCTCCTTGTGCAGCGCCCACGGTGACCGTCACACACCCGCAAGTGGCCCGCCCCCGAAGCAGCCAGCCCGCCTCAGCTTTCAAAAGGAGACACTGAGGTGCAAAGACAGTGTCACTCCCTGAAACCCAGGTTCTTATCTTCAGCCTGGTCCTCCTGGGAAATCTTTCGGGAGACCCCGGGCGGATCTGGGACCCTCAGAGCCCGGTTGGGTAGGAAATGGGCCAAGTTTAATGGGTTCACAAGGGCAACGCAGAAACACTTTTGCCACAGTTGCATTTCTCAGAACAAGGGTTAAAGGCCCCACGTCCTCCCGGTTTTCCATCAAGGAACCGTCAAAAGCCGCCCCGGTGGAGCTGGCGGGAGCGAGGGAACATGTCCACCGCACTTGGACCAGCAACCACGTCTCAACATAGGAGGCGAGCAGGGGACACTGTCACAACCTGCCGGCTGCCCATGTGGCATTTTCAGGGCCCTGGAGGCTACGAACCATTTCCCAAGGTGCCGCAGGCAGCAACCCAGGCATCCCTCCGCCAGAGGTCATGATTCCCACGAAGAGTGAGAGTCAGATGTAGTGTTTTCAGGACAAGCTGGTGACACTGACCAGGTGGGGGCCGTGCATGGCTGCCACGGAAGGGGTGGCTTTGAGGGGAGCAGAAAGACAGTGGGGCATGGAAGCTCCAGGCAGCAGCATGTCCACTGCAGGGCTTTGGGATGAATGAAGACCCCAGGAGGGAGAGCAGAGACGGCCCGGTCCACAGGCTCCTTCCCTCCCTGCTCAGCACAAAGCCAGGAGCCTCTGGGGCCTGCACCACACTGCCCCCAGCGGTGGCTGGAGGCTCTGCCAGCCCGTGTTTAACAAGAGGGCTGAGGGGCTTCCTGTTAACCTGCAGGGGAGCTCTTGACAAAGTACCCTACACTGGGGTTGTTTCGTTTAAACCTTACTGCAGGTCCAAGACAGATCCATGAAGTTGTGAATGACTGAACATGACTAGAAAGAAGAAATAGAGAGGAAAAGGGAATGGAGGAAGGCAGGCAGGCAGGCAGGAAGGAAAGAAGAAAGGAAGGAAGGAAGGAAGGGAGGGAGGGAGGGAGGGAGGGAGGGAGGAGGGGGAGGGAGGGAGGGATAGAAGGGAAAGGAAAGGAAGAAAAGATAAGAAGGGAAAGGATAAGAAGGGAAAGGAAGGAAGGGAAGAGAAGCAAAGGAAAGGAAAGGGAAAGGGAAGGAAAGGGAATAGGGAAGGAAGAGAAGGGGAGAGGAAGAAATGAAAAGAGAGCTGGAAGTTTATTTACAACTGAGATTTTTACTCAACAGAAAGTGTCAACATGTATAGCAGCTGAAGGGTTGCTGCCCTGACCAATCCCTCCCAAGTCTGAGTCCAGAGTCCTAGGCACACCTCCACATCTTGTTGTCTGCAGTGAGCTCCATGCAGCTGGGGTGCTGGGGTCACTGTGTGGACAACAGGGAATGATGACGTTGTTTGTGAAAAGTGACCTGTCCACCATCTTGTTTTCAGAGAATGGGCCCAGTTTGGCTGCAGCTGCTGGGAGCCGGGGTCCTGGCCTCCGTCTGCTGTCAGCCCCTTTCTGTCCATGGAGATAAGAGCCCCGAGGCGCCTCAGCACCAGATTCACAAGCTCACAGAGCCGGCTCCTGCCTACCAAAAAGTTGTGCCCACCATTACCAGCTTTGCGCTGCGTCTGTATGGGCAGCTGACGGCACACACCCCAGGAAACATCCTCTTCTCCCCAGTGAGCCTCTCCAGCAGCCTGGCCCTGCTGGCCCTTGGGGCCCACGGTAACACACAGGCTGAGATTCTGCAGGGCCTGGGCTTCAATCTCACCGCGACCCCAAGCGCCGACATCCACCAGGGCTTCCGGAGCCTCCTGCACACCCTCAACCTGCCCAGCCCCAAACTGGAACTGAAGGTGGGAAACTCCTTGTTCCTAGACAAGCAGCTGAAGCCTCAGCAGCACTTTCTGGACAGCGTCAAGGAGCTGTATGGGGCTCTGGCATTCTCTGCCAACTTCACAGACCCTGCCACGACCGGGCGGCAGATCAGTGAGTTCGTGAGCAAGCAGACTTATGGGCACGTGGCGGACTGCTTCCAGGACCTGGGCCACGGCACGCACACGGTCCTCTTGAATTACATCTTCTTCAAAGGTGAGGACGTGCTCCGACAGAACCAGGCTGCGAGCGCCCCAGCCACAGGGCGGCCCTGTAGGATTCGCTGGCTTCTTGGGAATGTCTGGGGCTAAGACAATTTTCCTGCCCCTGTGTGGTCTGGAAATAAGAGGCCACACAACTCCAGAAATAATGATAGTGACCTTCTCGTGCAGGTCTGGGTGCCACGGGGGCTGCGGAGGAAGAGGAGGCAATTTGCAGGGGCAGCAAGAAGGGGGCGGGTCAAAGCAGGCAAAGCGGCTATTGGAAGGCACGGGGGAGGGGCGAGGGCGTTAGGTTGAACAGATCTCCAGGGAAAAGAGATACCATCGCGTTTTCAAAGAACCAAAGCAGACTGAGCTTGCCTGGGAGGTAACGGGGGAGCCCCAAGGCAGGCACCAAAGGGGCAAAGCCCGGGCTACAGGGGCCACTACTACCGAACAGGGTACTAGATCTACTCAGGGTGCAAAACCACAGCACATCTGTTTCCGAAGGATCAGCCTGGCCAGGGGCAGCGACTTGTGCCTATCGTCCCAGCTATTGGGAGGCTGAGGCAGGAGGATCACTTGAATCTGCGAATCTGAGATCAGCCTGGGGAAAAGTGAGACCCACCTTTAAAAAAAAAAAAAATAGAAAAGCCAGTCTAGCTACAGTTTGGAAACTGGGTTGGAGTAAGCCTAGGAGGCGAATAAGAGGTTCTCAGTGTGGTCAAAAGGAATTGTGATGGCGGCTTTGAATAAAGTCGTGGCTTTGCAGGTGGAATCAACCCCTGGGCACGAGGGCCAGGAGGGCTCAGTCCCCTCCACCTGCTGCCAAGACTAGTACTTTTGGAGGTGGGACGCGGGCAGACTCCAGAAAGGTGGGAGAAGTGGCACCAGCTCGGGGAGCTCCCTTCCAGGGCCAGGACTGTCAGAGCTGAGGTCCGGGCCTCCCTGCAGCGGCCCAGGCGGCCTGGAGCCTGGCCTTCCAGCCCTGCGCCCAGGCCCCTCGCGTCCCCCAGGAAGTCACCTCCCCGCGTGGCCATGGGGACGTCCCCCTGCAAACAGCTTTCACAGCCCCGCGGGTCTTGCGTCCCCAGCCAAGTGGAAGCATCCCTTCGACCGCTACCAGACCCGGAAGCAGGACCGCTCCTCCGCCACGCTGCGCGCGCCCATAATGCAGCAGAGGGAGATGCACAGGTTCCTGTACGACCCGCAGGTGGCGTGCACCGTGCTGCAGATCGAGTTCAGCGGCACCGCGCTGCTGCTGCTCGTGCTGCCCGACCCGGGGAGGATGAGGCAGGCGGAGGCCGCGCTGCAGCCCGAGACCCTGCGCAGGTGGAGCCAGCGCTTCCAGCCCAGGTGGGTGCCCGGGCCTCTCGGCCTCGCTCGCTTTTTGCAGGTGTCCTGGAAATTTTCAAACAATAATTAAGGGAATGAACAATCGTGGGGAGAAGGTGACAGGCGTGTCCTGGGTGACAAGACATTTCTGAACATACTGCGGGGTATAGAGCGGTCTGATGGCTGGGGAACCCCAGGTGGGGGCGGGGCAGCGGGACACACACCTCACCTGGTCCCCTCAGCCCTGCAGAGCGGACGCTGCTACCCCGCACTCCACTCAGCTGACGCGCGTAGGCGGCTGGAGGGGCGTGGGTGGGGTTAAGACGCAGCCGTGGGCCAGAGACGGGGGCGGGAGAACGTTCTCAGGACTTCGGCCACACGGTCACTGGGGACCCGGAAGTTAAGCCTTGTCAAAACTGTCTCCCCACATCTGGCACCTAGAAGGCCTTCCACGAACGTGGCGAAGATGGGGGAGACAGGCGGCTCTGCTGTGGCTCTGCCCAGCCCCAGCTCCTGGATGCCCACGAGGGCCCAAGACGGGAGCGCCGGGTGCGAGCCACGGAAGGTCCCCATCGCGGTCGTCAAGCTGTGCTGTGGGAGGACGGGCAGACGGATGCCGGCTCGGGCTGCCCACAGACAGCAGGGGAGCAGCTCGTGTGACACGAAGTGTGCCCCCCGCCCTCTCTGATTCTCTCTTAGCCTGCTGGATTTGCATTTGCCAAGGTTTTCAATCTCTGGAACCCATAACCTGGAAGAGATCCTTCCCCGGATTGGTCTCACCAACCTATTCGACGCGGGAGCTGACTTTTCGGGAATCACCGGGCAGCTCAACAGAACCATCTCTCGGGTAAGGCCGTGACTGCGGCACTGTGGCGAGGGCGGGTCTCTCACCCTCACGCAAGGCACATTTGGAAGTCAAATTCGCCTTTCGTCTTCCTGTGCTGACTCTTCGAAACCCCCTTGTCTTGGCTTCTGTTCCCTGGCAGCTCCCTTTCCACCTTCCTCCTCTAGACCTGGGTCCTCCAGGGAAGGGATACAGGTTTCTCCGTAAACAGAGCCTTGTCTGAGGTCGCCCGTACAGCCACAGCTCTCCCAGGTGTGGGATGGCACAAGGCGTTCTCCCAGGGCAGCAGCTGTAGAGTGGGCAAACAGGAAGGGTCCGTCAGCCCCGCGGCTCAGCGTCTTCCAGGGAGAAAGGCTTATTTCCTGTTCATGTTACGCGTCAGAGGCGGGTCCCCGCCTCTGGCTGCATACTGGTGCCCGCACCTTTTCCTTCCAGGACACAGGCTGAGGGGAGCCCCACTCCCAGGGAGAAAGGAAGTCAAGGGAAAGTGTGCAGTGGCTCCTCATCCTCCCGCCCAGGACTGTGTCTGGCTGCTCAAGGCCATTTGCAGCAGGCAGAGGTTGGGTTCTTCCTGACTGGAGGCCCTGGGCCAGTGAGCGGGGAGGATCCACGCCCTCCCACAGGACGGGGCCATGGCCTGCGTAGCGAGGACGAAGCAAGGTCCTTCCCCGAGCAGGACTTGTCCTTTGTGTTGTGTGACAAAGGTGTTCTTCACCATTTGAGTCTTTCCTGGGAACTCATACAGAATCAATTCTGTCTCTTATAGGAAAAGACCGGCAGAGGGTGGAATGTGCCTCCTGGCATTGGGGTACGGGGTGTGCATGTGCTTGTGTGTGTGTGTGTGTGTGTGTGCGCGCGCACGAGGAAGTTTAAACTAGAAGAAGAAGAAGTGTTTTTGCTTTTTAAAGAAATTTTTTCACAGTGGCCTTAAAAGCTACATTAATTTTTTTTAAAGAAAAAATAAAGGGAACATCAAGGTCAATTTTTTTCAACTTCTTTTAAAATCTCAGAAACCTTTCTTCCCAGGAAGTTGTGTGAAAATGAGAAGGAAGAAAAGGAGGAGGGGGAAGAAGGGAAGAGCTAAAGGGGGAAGAGGAGAAGGAGGAGAAAGGAAAAAGAGGAGGATGAGGAGGGGATGGATAAGAGGAAGGCTTTTCCACCGGGTACCCACGGTGCACTGTGGACCAGGCCATTTCAGAGAGGAGAAGACTGAGTCTCAGAGAGGTCAGGTGCCACCGGCAGAAGGAAAAGCCACCCAGGCTGGGCCACCTGTGCCCATGGCAGCTGGTACACTCAGGCACCTCCACCTGGTGAGCCCTCAGGAGAGAGCAGACAAGGACGGAGAGGACAAAGGGAAGCCTGGAGTTGCCTCAGAGCCAGCAGGGCCTGCACAGTGCCCTCTGCCTCCGTCTCCCCGGTGCCCCAGAAGGCGGGCTCCGCCCTCGACGCCCCTCGCCGACGCAGGCCCCGGCCCTCTTCTCGTTCTGCAGGCGTCACACAAGGCGGTGGTGGACGTGAGCGAGAAGGGGACCGAGGTCGGGGCCGCCTCCGGCCTCCTGTCCCGGCCGCCAGCCCTGAACGTGAGCTCGCTGCCGCACGCCCACTTCAACAGGCCCCTCCTGCTGCTGCTGTGGGAGGTGACCACCCAGAGCCTGCTCCTCCTGGGCAAGGTCGTCGACCCTGCTGCTGGGTGACTGTGCGGGGCCAGCCCGGCTCGCGGGATAGCAGCGGGCTCAGACGCTAATAAAGCTCGGGTCTGTGAGCCCTGAGGAGTTGCCTGTGCTTTGCCCAGAGCAGCTGCCCCGCCGCGCCAGGGTCACCTCAGCCTGGTGATGCCGACTGGGACTCGGAGGTAGAAGCAGAGAACACCGCAGGTTATGGTCTCCTGGGAAACAGCTACCACTGTCGTCGCCACGATAGATACTTGCTGAGTGTCCCTGAGGTCAGGTGAGGCCCACAGTGAGCACAGGGACATTGAGTCTCTCCTTCGACAGCAAGTGTCTCTGGTCCTAGGGGCCCCTCTGAGCTGACAGCCGAGTGAGGTCGTGCGATGGCTTCGCTCGGAAGTCAGGGGCCAGATCACCTTGGGGCAGCTGCAGCTGGCCATAAAGAGCAGGGGGGGTGAACAGGACAACACTATTGTGGGTCAAGCAGCCAGGATGGCTCCCTGGAGTGCGAGGGAGGAGCCCCGGCCGGGGGCCGCCCCCAAGGTCGGGACACCCAAGCGCAAGGCAGGCACTAGGTGAAAGCCCCGCTGCTAGCGTGAAAGCTGTTTCCAGTGGAGATGGGGCAGCCTTCAGAGACGGGGGTGCCACTTCCCCAGATGTGCCCGTCCAGGACGCAGCTGCCCCAGGCAGAAGAGGAGGCCACCGGCGCGTGTGTGCATCGTCATCAGGCGGATGGGGGAGTTCCCAGACTGTGTGTTCTTGATGAAAGACTTCAGGAGTCAAGACACAGAAAAGCACTGTGAGGCAAAGGCGGAACTGATAGCACAATGAGACAGTGCCTGGCAGAAGTACCCAGTGAAAAGGGCAAGAGCCAGGACAGCAGCTGCATCAAGTTTAAGTTTTAGTTACAGGAGTTTTCATAAGATGTTCTGCCTTTTCGGTCCCCTCCCCTCTTCTCTGGAGTCCTCTCAAATCTTGATAAAACAGGAAAAGACCTTGATGTGAGTTTTTTGTGAAAAGTCTGCTTAAACCTCCCCAGGGTCTGTTTGGCAGCAGGACTTGTGAGTTAGACACTTTAGAAAGCACACTGCCCCCGGGAACATTCCTTACTTAAAGTGGGTAGATCTTATAATGCTACTTTTATTGCTTTTTAAATCAGTGAGCTGTGGGCAGCAGCAGCTAGGAATGCTGAATGCCTTGATTTCTTAGCAACAAATATGGCTAAAGTCTTGGCTGTTCCCAGTGTCTGACCTTAAGATTTCACCATGCTGCAGAGGAACAGCTTTGGTCTGAGACCTACTAGAGATTGGAACCCCTGAGGTCTTTATTTCTCTGCTTATCTATCACTAGCAAAGCATGTCACTTTGACACCCTTTGTCTCTTGGGCCTACTCATGTCTCATGCATCACAATACCCAGGTGAAACCCCCTCACGTGAGATCACCTGAAGGTATGTGCAGGACAGTGCAATGCCGGGCAGTTCCAGGCTCTTTCTACCCCACTCAAAGAATTGGCCGGGACAATCAATGAATAGGTAAATAGGTACTTTTATTTAAAGTACAAGAGGAAAAGGGAGAATGTGAAAAGAGTGAAGAAAAACAAAAGCGCGAGTAGAGATGTGTCCCGAATGCAGGACAGGCCACTGCAGAAACAGGAAGACAGTAGACAGTAAGATGGAAGTGGCAGCAAAGTCACTGACCATGGTCTTTTGTACCCTCCCAGATCCCGTCCCTCATTCTGCCCATCTTGGCCGTGATTGACAGGTCACATCCTGGTGTGGGTCAGCTACTCCAGCTCAGGTTACACCCAGCATCCTGTTTTCAACCAGTCTGCCATGCCCTAATCTCCTGCCTCAGTTCTCTTTTCTGGACCTTTCAGCAGAAGAGAACAGGGTGTAAATATTTATTTGTTTATTAATATTTGTTCATTTACTTACCCTTATTCACTAAGTTAAAAACCACTGAGCTATGAGGACTGTGATAATGATCTGGAAAGACCCCACCTCTCAGTTTCCCAGACATAATCATGAACAATATGCAGAAATCTGGGGGATGGAAGCCCCAGATTTGTTTGTCCTAGTGGCCCTGCAAACAAGTGCAGAAGCCCCAGTTGGTCCCTGTGCCAGTGTGGCTTGAGGGAGCATTCCTGAGAGCTGCCAGCCCTGGAAGCGAAGATCTTGGCTGCCAGGTGGGCAGAATGCAGGGGAGACCTGAGCCAAGGGGGCATCTCTCCAGCTGCCAGAGTGCTGTTGACACATGTCTGCTAATGAGTATAGCAGCACAACTCATAATAGCTACATCCTGGAAACAGCTTATCAGCAGATGATTGGATAAAAAAATGCAGTATCTACATGTCATGGAATGCTATTCTGCTATAAAGAGCAATAGATTTGAGACATGCGTAGGAAAATTGGATGCACCTGGAAAATATAACGTTAAATGAAACAAACCAGACACATAAACTTAAATACACTATGGTATCTCTCACTGGAGTGAAGCAAAGTACAAGCAAAGTCAGTAATAAAGGATGGGTAGAGGGGATAAGGAGATGGATCACTTGCAGTAGGGAAGCGGCCCAAGGAACTAAGAGCATAGAGTGAGGAGGAGAGGAAGGGAAATGAGAGGAGTAAAGATGTACAGGAACCTAATCATCTCAGCTGATGTAAGCTTTGTGCAGCACGGCACAGCTAAGGTTAATAATAGCGACAGGAGGGGCTGGAGATTTAGTTCGGTGGTTCTGACGCCTGCCTCACAAGTGCAAGGTCCTGAGTTCGATCCCGGTAACCACATACAATGCTGGGCGTGGAGACTCACGCCCACCAGCCATCAATACCACATACCACAGTGCCGGGCGTGGTGACTCACGGCTATAGTCCCAGCACTCAGGAGGCAGAGGCAGGAGGATTGCTGAGTTCGAGGCTTGCTGGGCTCCATAGTGAGCTCAGGGCCAGCCTTAACTACAAAGCAAGACTCTGACTCAAAAATAATAATAATAGTGCTCGCTTCGGCAGCGCATATACTAAAAAATAATAATAATAGCGACAGGAATGAAAAATGGGGTGAGGAAATTGGAGGGGGGGGGACTCAGCCTGCTGTGAATTACCTTGAGCATGGACCGGGTCACCTAGCAACCTTGGTAAGAGATAAGCAGTTGGATCAGGGCCATCCCTGCCCAGTGGGTGGGGTCACTCTTTGTGGTGTGGTCACTGGGGCTGGCAGTATGCTGTGTGCCTTGCCTTCTCCTGAGGTGGGGGGAGGCCTTGGTAGGTGCCAGGGGCACTGCTGGATACTCCTTCAGGCCAAGAGCTTTGCAGTCTGCAGCCAGGAGATGAGAGCACCCGCCCCCCCCAGATGGAGAGAGCGAGACCCCTGGAACACCCACATCCCAAGCCAGAAGACATTCCGCCATCTTTGCTCTTTAGCATTTCAGCCCGTTGTGTGTGTGTGGGGGTGACCCATCAGGGGTAGCGTAGCCTGGATGCTGGTCATCAAGCAAGGTCACCAATGTGAGTCTTTATCCTTGTCACATAAAACACTGTGAGCAAAGAGGCAGGAGGAAGGGACCTTGTCCCCACCCCCAGACGCCCAGCCCCCAGCTCCAGGGGTGCGGGTGGCTTCTCCGGTAGAGTACTACAGAGTACTATGACCTACCAGCAATGGCCAGCAGCTGCCCTGTCCAGGATCCACTCTGGGTGATTTGGTAGCCAAGTTCCTTTAGTAGACAGCTCCCCATAAGTGAGTTTCCCAAAACAATACTATTTCATTATCATGCTCTCCAACACTCCCTCTCTCTCGGTTCTTGGTAAATTCGATGTGCACATAAATAGGTCTTCTCCAACCCCAGATGAGCTCCTCCCCACTGATGACGTTTCCTGTGCTTTACTGAAGCACTCACTCCCTTGGTCACTCCGTGAGCTTGTAAAGACCAAACGCTATGACCCCTCATTACAACCACACAACTCACATGCTCCCGTTTGCCTTTGTCCTACAGGCAAAAGCAGAGCCCGCTTCCCTCCTCCCCTTGACTCTCCCGCGCATGCGCCTTTGTAACTTCGGAGGAGGAAGAGGAAGTCTTCATGACCGCTCACACGTCAGTCCCAAGAGGACCTTTAATTCACCCAGCAGTCACATTGTCCTCGTGGAATCAGCTCTTTTCATCCTCCTGAAAACCGATTTCATTGGACTCTGACAAGCGTCCAGCTCATCCCTGTAAGTAAGCCCTTTTCCACATCCCGCGTGGGGCGACCATGCTGCTGCCGCATCCAGCCCTGTGCCCGTCAGCTCGGTGCCCTCCAGGCCTCTGCCACAGACTCCCGAAGTCTCCTCGTCCCTTTCTACTTCACTGTTCTGCTAACCAGCAGCTTTTTCCTGCCCAGTCCAGGCCAGGTACCGCAGGTTGCACAAAGGTGAATAAACAGGTTACCTGTTCCTGGCACCCAGGAGAATACAAACTTCTCACCTGCAGGGAGACTGATAAGATTCAGGAGCTAGTGTTACAACAACCTCATTATTTCTGTTTCTGGCTTGGTAAAAAATCAAAGTAATAGCCTCAGTCACTTCAAGGCAAACAGATTTACTCTTTTAACCAAAATGGCACTTTTTAAATTTATTTTTACCAGTACATGTTTGTGATACAAATTATTGCAGTCCTCTTCAGGAACTGCACATGCACATACTGCATCTGAATCACTCTTATTCCCTCCCCTCCTCATCCGCCCTCTGCCCACTTCCCCAGATCCTTTGCCCATCTCCACAAGTCCACTTTCCTGCTTCTTATCATCTAAATTTCCTTTTGCTCTTTAAATTATTTATGTTTGGATTCTCATAGAAGAGAAAAATGTGATATTTAATTTGTGTTTATTTCACTTAGCAGTCTAGTCTCGAGGTGCATCTATTTTCCTACAAATGACACCAGCTTATCCTTCTTTATCACAAAGTAGCACTCATTTTACATACATATCATATCTTCTTTATCCATTTATCCGTTGATGGGCCTATGGGAATGTTATGGTCATGAGAAGGCATGAGTTGGCGTCAATAAAATATCAACATCTTATTACATTAGTCAACATGGGTTAGGTTATGCTTCAGTAACAACAAAGTCCAGAACCTTAGTTGCTTTTGGTGCAGTTGGCTACAGGTACAAACAGCTCTAGGGTGTCCATCCTTCAGGCCTTATGTACGAGGCAGTCTAATGGTCCACAGTACTGACCCTGTGGCCATGTTGACCCTGTGAGGCCCAGAAGAGATAGACATTATTTTCTCCAGCATTTCTTGACCCAGTGCACGCACCTGGCCAACAGCAAGTTGACAGAATAGTGTCACCTCCTATGTGCCCAGTGGAAGAAGAACCAGATATAGGTGAGTAGTACTGAGGTCTCCCACACCCAGTGCACCCCGCCCTCTCCCGGAAGTGTCTGCGCGTCTGCCTTGGCCTGGTGCTCGGCTGTGGGACACGTGCAGGAGAGACGCAGTGTTCTGCCATGCACACCAACAGCTCACTCAGTGTAGTAGTTTGGATGTTACTTGAGAGAGCCAAGTCCTGTCACACTTGGTACACACCCTGGACAGGAGTGTTCTTCAAACACCAGCAAGCAAGGAGGACGTAAGTCACCCTGGCCAGGGCTGGGAAGCAGGGATTCTGGGAATGGTCACTGTTCCTCACTAAGCTTGGTGGCATTTAGGGCAGATATGGGGGCATGTAGAAGAACATGGTCATTGATCTTTTCCTTCCACTGTATTCTTCATTACGGCTCTTGCTGAGAAGCCAGTCTGTTGTTTCTACTGTAGCCACAGAGGCAGAGCAGGTGATTTCCGGGCATTTAAATGCCAACGGCTAACTTGGTATGGTATGTGCTTGTGTGTCATGTGTCTACACATACCGAGCATGTGAAATTTACTGTAATGTCTCATCACAAGCCTATTGCAAAAGACAAGACTAACCCATAAAGCTATGAGGAAATGGAGATTTCAAACGATCCTATAAATCATAAAGTCAGGCTGTTGCCCTGGGAAAATCCTCCATGGAAAAATCCCTCAGGCAGGACCCATGAAAGACTGACTGGTCCTATTTACCCCACAGAGTGGTAGACAAATAAGACTGTAAACAGGTTTCCTGCTTGGGTCCTCACTGACCCCGAAATTAAGTGACGGAAGAAAGAAGTCACAGGAAAATGTGGAAAATTTTAGGCTGAGGAATGAAAGTATGCACTCAGAAACCTCTTCAGATTAAAAGCGCGAGACCAGGACTCTGAGAAACCCAAGCCAACCGAGTCCCCGCAGCTATCAGACTGTGCCTCCTTCCCAGAGTGGTGCCCGATGCGCTGGGCTCGAAGCAGCTGGGAAAACATACAAATGACACTTTGTGAATCTATTCACGTGGCTGGAAGTGCAGAGTCACACTTCATCGGAATCATGATTTAGAGAATCACAGCTGGGAACCTGTTTCAGAACTTCCCTGGGCTCAGGACAGCTGGACACCCTCCACTGATTACCAAGCTGCCGGATAGAAAGTAAGTTCCGATTCCGAAGTCCTCTGCCTCAGTGAGCAGATGGTCAATGTGATTAGGTATTAAGGCAAAGAATCCAAACAGGCTTTGGATGTTGCTTTTGCATCTGAAAAATGTTCTTAGATACAAAATCACTCTCCAAGACCTTTCCAAGTTAAAAGCTAACAAGGTCATTCTTAAAGTCCAGACATGAGGACCTCTTGCCCAGGAGACATCTCCAGGCACACACTGCGGGGCAGGTGCATGACAGACGCGGGCCTAACACACTCTCCGGGCACCAGAGTCAAAGCCAAAGCACAACATCAAATCCACTGTATGCCGCAGGCATGGAGAATGAGGAGCAGTGCCAACTCCACAGTCCCTGGAAGTCTGTTTCTGGGGCTCTTC
>PVIC010041492.1:0-16209 GCA_004025085.1 Thryonomys swinderianus
TTATCTTCTTTAAGTTCTGGAAGACAGAAGTTAAAAATCAAGGTGACACAGTCGCAGGCATGTTGGACTCTGGCCAGAGGTTCAGGGGTACCCTGGCTCACCCCTTCCTGCCTGTGGCTGGGGCTGGCTGTCCTTGGCCACCCTTTGCGGTCCTTGGCTTGTCGTCACATCACTGCTTCCTCCCAGCATCCTCCAGTGGCTCCCCTTCTCCCTCTGGGTCCTGGGTCCCTCTCCTTATTAGGCATCAGTCATGGGGGTTAGGGCCTGCACTGTATCCAGGATGACCTCATCCCAGACTTCTTCACCACCGAATGGCATCTACACAGGCCCCATTTCCAAACAAGGGAATAGCTCACAATCACAGGTGCCAGGGTAAGCCTGGGGCTTGTCTGTCCAGGGGACACGCTTCAACCTACTGTGTGCAGCTTCAGGGCAGGACACACAGCAGAAGATCCAGAGCAGTGGGCAAGTGATTGGTGATGACAAGCAGCAGACACAGGACTGTCGGGGATGGAGGGTGCCTGGTCACCTGGCCTGGGGTCATCTACACGGCCTGTGGGGAGGCTAGAAGACCTAGAGGACAACAGTAGTCAGCCGTGTGTGTGGGGCCTAGGGGGGCTGGAGGAGCACAGGCAAGGGGAGACAGAGGGGACATCATGTGCGCTCTGGTTTCCTCTCTGCTCCCCTGATCCTCCAGGTTCTGCACAACCTAACAGCAAAGCGCATATCCTGGTAGAAGTTCAGCTCTGAAAGCACTGGTTACCAGGCACATCCGGGCCTCCTAAAGCACAGCTTTCTCCAGGTATAGGAGGCAGTGACAAAGTCCCTGCCCAGGCATTGAATGTCCTTATGCTAATCCACACTTACTGCCTGAACTTCAGGGCCATTCTGGGGGCATCACCTCTGTGCAGTGCCAGAATTCTGACCCCAAGGATTTCGGGTATCTACAAGGCTGATGTATATCCGTGGTTCTGTGTGTCACTATGTCTGCGCAGGGCAGGCCCGTCGCACACAGCTAAAAGTAGAAACACCAGGAGTCCAGAAAGAGTAGCACCCTGTAGTTTGTTTCACAGGAATTTTTAAACCTGTGGAAAATCAGGAAGGCAGGCAAGGAGGCGGGCAGGTGGCATCACTGTGCCAGGCCCACAGCCTGTAGCGTCTCATCTAATGGGCCACGGTGCACAGAGGTCAGGATATCCTTTCCTTTCTGAAGAAAGAAGAGAACCACAAAAGCCAACCCATATTCCTGTAGGGTTTCTGAGTGTATCTGCACAGAAATCTCCAGAAAGCGGGTTGAGGTGTGGCCGGGGAGTGTAGAGGGGCTGGATCGGAGGCTGTGCACGCATTACAGACCTGGAAAGAGGCCTTGAAGGCCAAATAAATAACTAAGAGGCTGATTTCCCTGGAGAAGACTCAGGCCACCTTTTATTCTTTCATTGGCTCAGGAGCCAAAACAGCTGCATTTTATCATTCCTCAGAAATCCATAAAAGGCATGGAAAACGCTGGGGCTGGGGGTGGGGGAGGAACACTTAAATTTAACTGTGGCCCCTGCTGCCCGTGACAGGGCTGGAGATAACCCACCAGGCCTTGGGATCCCTCCAGGGGGACCAAGAGGAGAAGCACTACACCCCAGCAGCACCCCATCGCCCCCTCGGTCCCCACCCAGGCTGTTGTCCTGAGTTGTTTCTGTGTGTGTGTGTGTGTGTGTGTGTGTGTGCGTGCGTGCGTGCACATGCACATGCACACTTGGCCTGCACAGCCCTGCACAGAGGAAGTTTTGCTTCATCCCTAACAATGGTCCCAGCCAGGCTGAGCTGCAAAGTCAGGCTCTGTCCTCAAGGGTCACAGGCTACCCATGTTGTTAGGGTGCTACTGGCCCCAGGACCCACAAACCTGCCGGTTCCCCTCAGGGGCCACTACACAGGGGCCTGACAGGAGATACTTCCTGTGACCAGCAGGATGACGCCAATGGGTATGTCCTGCGGCTCTCAGCCTGGGTCATAGGCCCCCGAACCCGTGTCCCGTCACAGACGGATACGCCGAAACCCGGAGAGTCACAGGAGTCACAGGAGGACCCCGAGGTTACATCACGACATGACAGCAGGTTGACTCCTATGCCCTGCTCAGCCCTCCGGTCAGGGACCCTCAAACCCAAATGCTCCAGGGAACCAGAGAAGAGTGGAGATGGCCCTGCGGGGACTCTGGCCCTACCTAGGTCACCCAGGAGCTCATAGTCCCAGTATCCCCAGCATAGCTGGTTTCTTAAGAGAGGCTGAACATCTTTATAGACTTTCCACTTTAAAAAAACATTCACAGTTACTCCAGAAGGATTCCAAGCAGTCTGTTGATCAAAGCAAGTCCTCTATTAGCTTTTAGGGGAGCACTGGAGTGTACACATGAGCCCTGCCTTTTGTCCCACCAGCCACCACCAGCACCACCCCCTCCCCGCAGCCTCCTGCCTGGTTCCCTGGGTTGTGTCAGTGCTGCCTGTAGCAGAAGTCTGACCTTCTTGCTCCCAACTGCCAGGCACTCAGGTCCCCTTGAGTGCCAGCCGTGCTCAGGAGAGAGATGCAAGGGCACTCAGAGACTGCAGGCTGAAGGGCCTGCCGGACTCAAGGGCCACAGCCAGTTTTGCACATTCAGAGCTCTAACCTCCCCCAGCCTCAGCTTCCCACAAGGGAAACTGGAGGTCACAGTGCTGTGGACCCCACAGAACCTCTGTGTACACACCATTCCCAATTTTCAGCTCAATCACTCAATCTCTGCACTTCCTGGAGGTGCCCGAGCCTCCCCCCAACCACCCCAGGATGGGAGATGTATTTGCACACCAGTTCAGGCTCTACTAGGCTGGAAGCAGCTGCTCGGAAAACCTGGACACGAAAAAGGCCTCGAGAACTGTGCGCATCATCAAGAGGAGGTGCTGGGATCGATTAGTAACACCTGCCCAGGGTCGGTGGGGAGGCCTGTGTGTGTGTCCTGTGTGTAGCACTCACCAGCCCTGCGGCCAGAACTGGCATCTGAGAAGCTCTACAGAACCCACTTTCTAGCCGGACATCTTGGCAGGTCTTGCTTATAATCCCAGCACTCAGGAGACTGAGGCAGGAGGGTCACGGCAAGTTTGAGACCATCTGGGAATGAGTTCAAGGGCAGCCTGAACTACCTACTGAGACCCTGGCTTCCAAAAACCAAAACCCACCACTTTCTTAAGGTGGAGACTCCTCAGAGCCACCAACAATGCCCATGGGAAGGTGAGAAAATCAGACGCTGAAGTAGATTGGTTGCCAAGAGATCCTGGCAAGCACCGAAGTCAGGACCAAAGCCCTGTATTTTGCCCTAGTCACCTCCCCCTACTTTGCCTGCTGGCTTTGCTCCATACACCCTGGGAATATGCGGAAGGTCTAGGGACAAGGTGGGGTGTTCCCTGGCCCTGCTGCTCGCAGTTGGCCCCAAGTCTTAGAATTCAGTGTGATCACAGGCTCTGCTGTTTCCCAGCAGCCTGTGTGGCCCTGGGAAGTCCCTCCCTCGTTCCGGACCTCAATCTGCCCCTTTATATGCTGGAGAGCACCGCCTCCCACCCGGTGGACGGCTGCAGAAGGCAGAAGTGCAGCCTCCCGGCGACCTGCCCCCTGCTGGCTCTCGCTGAAGGGCCTCTGGCCCAGATGCAGCCTCCCCCGCCGGCTGTGGCTCCTTATAGCCCTGTAAACAGCCTCACGCGGAGCGTCCCGGTGGCCTGCCGGAGGGGAGGAGAAGAGGAGCCCGCGTGGCCCACCCGCCACTGTGGGACTCTGCCAGTCCTGTGGCCAGTAGGAAAACATGCCTGTCCCGGGGCCACGGGAGTGGGGCCGAGCCGAGCCCAGGCCGGTCTGCCCAGGGCCCAGGGTCAGGTCCTTCTCCCACCTGACCAGTGACTCACCCGCAGCTTCTGCCTCAGGAGCCTTGCTGGTGGCACCTGCCCGGGCTTCGTCACCTGGAGCGAGAAAGCAGGATGAGATAACGTCTGGACGGGAATCCAGCCATGGTGGGGGAAAAAAAAAAAAACAACTGCACACATGGCTGAGATTTCCCTTATTTATTTATTTTTGTTTGCGGCTCTCAGCCCAGCTCGGCAAAACAGGGTCAGGAGAGGGGAGCGCACGTCTTCCTTGCGGCCTGGCTTCCCATGAAAAGCCCCCAAGTTTATGGTTCTGGGTTTCCCAGTAAAAAGCAGCTCTCCAGTCAGAAGCTCGGGTAGGCCGAGAGTGGCTCTGGCCCAGGGAAAGGGAACGTGCCACCCGAGCACACAACAGTACAGGGGTCCGGGGAGGAGGCTGAGACAGCGAGGGAAACCAGTGCAGCGCATGAATGGAGCACCTACTGTGTTCCCTGAGGTTGCTGGAGATTCTGTCTCATGAGCTCCCTTAGCCCTAAAACGTCTAAGCGGGCTGGCTGCTTCCCATCCAGTCTGCGCAGAGCACTTACGAACGTCCTCCCCGGATCTGGTCTCCTTGTTCCGGCCGGGCTACTGCCTCACACTTGTACAAGGTCCCCTGAGGCTTTCGCATGTGCAGCCAGGAGCGAGAACGGGCCCCGCGCAGCATCCTGCATTCGTCCATGTGTCCAAGGATGAATTTCTGGGATCTTATTAAAATACAGATTCCAGGTCAGCAGGCCTGGGGCAGCGCTGGGCTTCTGCGCTTCCCACGTTCTCCTAGGCCACGCCCAAGCTGCCGCTCCTGGACCAGGCCCCAGGGAATGTGTGACAACCGTAAACTCCAAGGTGGCTCAGACTGGTTTGTTCCTGGGTCCCAAGTACCTCCGACGGCCCTGGGACCAAGAAACGACAGAATAAATATTTGCCAAGGACATAAAAAAACACCAAACAGGCCCAGAACCAGGTGCTGCGCGGCTCTCACGTGACCTAGGGAGACGGTACAAGTTATTTCATGACTCCTTCTCTCTGGCTTCCCCCTGAAAGATAGGAACAATGCTATCTTTTAATTCCAAATGGTTATTTGGAGGATTAAGTAAGATAAAACGCAGACTGGTTGTTAGATGGCATTAAAAATTATTGTTTTCTTTTGCAGATGTGATAATAGAAGGTGGCTTCTATTCCCTAATTTCTTTTAAGCAGTTATTTCATAGTGAGGGGTTTATAGGTGAAATGATACAAGGTCTGGGGTTTGGTTTAGCAATTTGAGCAGAGAGAAAGGGAAAGGAAGAAGGAAGAAAATGAAAAGGAAGAAGAGAGAGAAGAAGAGGAAGAGAGGAGAAAGAAGAAAGGCAAAGGGATGGGCGGGAGAAGAATGGTAAGTGACAACCATTATTGCGTGAGAGGTACAGGGGCCACCACTACTCTATTTTTACATGCATTTGAACATTGAACATTTTCCTAATAAAAGGTTGACAGCAATACATTGAAATCATAATAAGCAGCTGACACACTGGCTTGGCTTTGGGTTGGTGGAAAATAGTTCTTGTTCCTTACAGCAAGATCTGGCCGGGAGCTATATCTCTCTCACAAGGCCAGCACTCACCAGTCGTGCCCTCTGTGCCTAGGTGCTGTGCCTGCTCCACTGCCCAGAGTCGGGAGGGATGTGAAAGGATGTCTTTGTAGTGCTCAGCTCAGACCACTGCAACTAGAAAGCCATGTTCGTTCACGTGGCGTAACCATTGGCCATCGAGGCAGTGGTGAGATTAGAACCAGGGCAGTGAGTGCCCACTAAGCCAGGGTATTCGCACGTGTTGTGTCATCAGAGTCACCAGCCCAAGTGCCCTGGCCAGGGACAGTGTTGGCAGCCCGGAGGGCAGCCCCCACCCCGTACACCCCCGGCCCTGCTGCTTCACTGGAGCCCTGCTTTGCTTCTGGTGTCTCATCTCTTTGCAGCTCTGTACAGACAGGATGGATGTCTCCCAGCAGCTCTTGCGAGCCAGCCAGCCCTGGCACGGAGGACACAAGTCCTCCCACGCCGCCCATTAGGGTGGCATTTCCCCCTGGACCGATGCTGCATGCCTCACCTCGCTGCAAACGCCACCGTGAATGGCAGCTATTCTGTGCCCAAGCCCAGCTCCCCACCACGGCACAGCCAGGGCCTGGAGACCTCGGCCTTTTCCCGCCTGTAAACACCGAAGCCACACACACAGCAGGGCCACACAGCCAATAAATCTTGGCCCTTGGGTTCTTTTAAAGAGCCAGCGCCCAGGACAGATATAGGAGAGGCCCAGCACACAGCACTGACTTTATAACCAGCCCTGCTCTCGCCTCCCCCTTTTTCCATCCCCATCAGGAAGAAAGAGAAGTGAGGCAGGGAGTCTCCCAAAAGCCTTTTGCCTTTGCTATGTAAAATCTGACCTTCTACTGCTCACCCCAGGACCAGGAGACCAGGAGGCCCATGATGCCAAATATTTACTTCCATGGTTATTTTAACCTTGAGGTAGAGCCAAAAGTTCCAGGGTGCCAGATCCAGTGAATATGGTGGACGAGGATGCACCGCAATGGTTTCATTTGACAGAAATTGCTGAAAACACTGAACGGATCAGGACACTGAGGCAGCTATGAAAGTGCAGCAATAGACACTCATGAAGGACCTTCCAGAACTGCTTCCGAAAGTGGCAAGAGCAATGGGCTAAGTGTGTGCAAAGTGAGGATTTGAACCAGGTTTAATGGCAATATAGCTTTCAGTAGAATACATTTTTTAAATGTATTTAAACAGGTATCATGTTTTCACACCTTTTATCTCCATAGGAGGAATCCGGTGTTCAACTCCGTCCTACTGATGTGTGTTCAATTATCGCTTCTGAGGAAGCTGGGCATTGGCAGGGCCCTATGTGAGGCTCTGCAGGGTGAAGAGGAAGCCAGGGACAGTAATGCCCCAGATCTACTAAGGAGGGCGAGGCCTAAGGCAGCCTGGGATCGATGAGAGGAAGTTGGAGACAGAGTGACAGGTGGGCGCCCATGTGAGCTGTTGGTCTGGGGCAGATGAACACGGTGCTGGTGGGAGGGTGGGTGGCTCCGCTGCTGGCGGTCTGGATGCATGTGCCTTACGCTATAGCAACAGCACATCGCCACGAGCGCTCACATGGGGGCTCACGGAGTCCTGTAGAAGGCCGCCGAGGCAACCTCTTTAGGAAGATCCCAAATGGAGACCATGCTGCCTCCATCTCAGCAGTTACCAAGAAGGGGCACTTCACATGCTCTTGAGAGAAGAAAGGACCCATCCACCAAACAGCACTGGCTCACAGCTTCTCTGCCCAGCCTGGCACCCCACATGGCACACAGTGGGATGGGGGCATCAGGCTCAGGGTGCTGTGCTGCACTGAGCACTCACCTCCCACCTCCCCAAGACCTGTGTCCCTTGGCATCCGCTTCTGCCCACCTCACTAAACTGCCCCCAGCCCCAGGCCCTGCAGCTCCCTCACACTGTCCGGCACTGAACTTGGTGAAGTCTGGGTCCGGGGCCCAGAGCCTGCTGGCAGGGAAGCCACCTGGGGTCCTCATCCCGGAGTACCGAGCGGAGCACTAGACGGGGCATAGAAGCTCTGTCCTGCAATGAGGGTCCCGAGACAGCAGTGACCCGGGAAGCCCCCATCCCGAGGGCTGCAGGGGACCACAGTTTGGGCTGGCACAGCCACAGGGTGCCGGCAGTGGCCCTGCTGGAGCCCTCTGAGGGGAGCAAGAGGTACGGCACTGTGGACACAGCCCAGCTTTAGAGTCAGATGGACAAGGGCTCCCAGTCCAGCTCTGTGACTCCACGCGGCAGCCAGGCATCCGGAGGGGGCTGGGGATCAGCTCCACAGCTGCTGTGGGAGCGAAGACTAATGACAGCGATGAGGATAATCATTACAGCTCTCATTCACTGCATCGTTCGTGCGCCTGGCACCTTCCCAAACCCTATGCATGCACATGTCTTCTGGTCTGCCTGGCAGCCCCATGCGGTAAGCGCTGGCAGGACCCCTTTCATAGAAGGGAAAACTGAGGCACCACAGGGTCAGTAGCTCACTACATCCACAAGGCTGGTGAGTGGCAGAGTGAACCTCCATCCCAGCCAGATGACTAGCTGTGGTGACCTACCCCTACCAAGTGCCGACCGTGCACAGGCACTGGGCTGGGGCTGTGCTCACACTGCGCCACGAGTTCTCATACAACCCCGGTCAGCCTGCCTTTCCAAATGGACCCAGATTCCTCCCGCTTTCCTCTGCCCTCGCGAACACTTCCTGCTGAAGTCAGTACCCGGGTCACGGTGGCAGCTCCCTCCCCTGCCCTCGCCTCCTGTCCTTGTTACTGTAAATGAAGTCACCGTTACCGCTGGGTTCCCTGGCTCACTCAGATCGAAAGCCAAGTCCTAACCAGGCCCCGGGGCTGCCAGCCCCCTCCTGTCCTGTCCCCACCATCTCGCATCTGTCTTCTCTCCTCTCCTGTCTTTCTCTGCTTTCTCTGCACAGCCCCGGGCCTTGGCTTTCCTTGCTGTTCTGATGCCCCTGACATTTTTCTACCTGGGGATGTACACTTGCGGTTCTTCCCCGGGAATCCTATCTCCCGGCCCCCTCATCCCAGGTACATTTATTGCCTCATCCTGGTCTGCCCAAGTAACGTCTTCTTGGCGGATTCTCCCTGCGACATCTTACCTGAAATGCCATTTGTCTTACTTATGTTCTCTTCACTGAGACACAATACCTGACACCCACAAATTAGAGGAGACATTTATTTTGGCTCACAGTTGTAGAAGTTTCAACCCATAGGTGGCTGGCTCCAAGACATAAACGGCGTGGTGGAGGGAATGGCAGAGAAGTAGTTCAGGGCGTGGCAGCAGGAAGCAAAGCAAGATTATGGGAGGAAAGAAGGAGATAGATCCTTCCAGGCCAAGCCTCGGTTATCCACCTCCTTCTAACAGGCTGCACCTCGCAGAATCATATTCAGCTCTGAACTCATCAGTGGACTTACTGCTACTGATTCTCACACCCCCATGATCCAATCACCTTCCCAAATCCCGCTTATGAATACATGAGGTTTTGGAGGGACATCTAAATACAAACCATACTAACAGTCCTACCCCAGAATTTCATGTTCTCCTACCAGGTCAGGTTTCCTGCGTAGTATTTAGCACCACATGGTACTTACTCGGTATTCACTTGTCTCTTTTTCCCTAACACTCGCCTCCCGAGCTGGCCTTCACACTAAAATATCAGCTTCCTGAGTACAGAAACCTTTGCCTCTTTAGTTTCTTGGAATAGCCTTACAGAGTCACTAGTTGAATACAGGGTTACAGGAGCTTTTTTTTTTTTTTTTCCAGGCAGCAGGGAGCTGAGCAAAGTGAAGGCACGTGTGCAAGGTCATACAGCTGTTATAGATACTCTGTTCTGTCTGTCTCCCATATTAAGTTCTCTCTGATATCCATGATGGTGGATCTGCCAGCTGTGGTGTCACTGCCCCGCTGTAAAGCAGGAGACGACACCATCACCAGATCCCCAGGACTTCTGGTCTCCCAGCACCATGGGTTTCCAGGACAAGAGGTTCCTCGTTGACAACTACAAAGGCTAATAATCCAATACCCATTTCTGGAAAAGTAAGACTTTTTTCCTGCTCCTTTTGCAAGAGAAGAAAAAATGCAATTTGGCCTCAGAAAGATGTTCTCACTGCCAAACACATGATTTTTGCACATGGTGAGGACGTGTGATTTTTACATATGTATTTTTTCCTTTTTTTCTCCTTTTAGTAAAAACAGTTTCATCCTTGGCAAGAGAGTGAAAGACAGAGAGAGTATAAAAAGATTGCTATAGAAAACCATTACTTTGCTATTATAGAGACCAAAAGCCAACAGTTTAAAATCTCCATAAATGAAAGGGATGGAACATGAGAAATTAAAAGAAAAAAGGAACAAAGCAAAAAATTGGAATTTAGGGAACAAAAGCTAAATGTGAGGAATGACTCCCATGCATCCACTCTAAATAATGGTCAGCTTCAAAGAAAATTTAGGTATTCTTCAACTCTGAGATGGTCAAGGAAGGGAGGATGTAACGTCACAGTCTTTCCATCCATGCCCAAGGCAGACATTACCAATCAATCACAGCTTACTTTCTCCTGAGCAGTGAGGCAGCCTCCAAGTTCCAAGAAAACTCATGCATTTATTGGAGTTGGCAAGTGGGATGCAGAAGTTGCTCTTCTGCCCTAATAAACTCCATTGTATATAGGAAGTAACTGAGATTCAGAGAAGTAAGCTGATAAAGTTTAACCAGAATGTTTGCACAAATAAATCCTCTCTTCACCTCTCAGCAGGCTTCCAGCTGGAATTTATTCCTGTAAACTCCCCTTCTTCTGAGAGTCGTAATGTTGAGTACCCAATGAGGGATTCAGAGACTGGTATCTCGGAGCTTAGATTTGCTCTGCCTCCATGAATTTTCTATCAGCACCTGTGGTGTGGGCTATTTTGTGCTCATCTTCCTTTCATCGTGACCAAATACTTAACAAAATCATGTTAAGAGAGGAAAGATTTATTTTTGGCTGATGGTTTCAGACCATGGTTAGCTGACTCTGTTGCTTTAGTTCTGTGATAGTGCAGAATGTCATGGAAGGTGGAGAGGGTGGCGGAAAGCTGCTCACTTCATGGTTGGAAAGCACAAGAAGGAAGGTGGAAAGACCCCCAAAGGAAGGGATTACAAATGGATATAGTCCCCAAGGTCACATCTGCGTGCTCCATTCCCTTCATCCAGGTCCCCCCCGTTGTCTTTTTCACCTCCCAATAATGTCATCAAAGAATGATTTCACAAATGGATTAATCCACTGATAGAGTCTTCAAAATCCAATCACTTCCCCAAAAGCCACATAAATTTTGAGGAACATGGCAACGAACCATAAGAGCCACTCATCTCTAGAGGTTACACTGGGTCACAGTGACCTCCCTAAAGGACACAAGAGCTAGCTCCCTTGCAACAACATGACCTTCCACATGTTTGTGGCCATCACTTTGCCAAGGCCGCAGCTCTCAGCTATGAAATGTCAGGAAATTGCCACCACCTCGGAAATGATATTTATATTTTCCCTCAGCTATAAAAATAAAATTTTCCATTTCATTAGCATTCCCCAACTCTTTTATATGAAAACACATTCTGAAAATGTCCTGTGAGATTTTCCATGAGATAACCTGAACAGAAGTACAAACAAAATAAAGTAGAAAAGATGCACGGCCAAACATAATGGAGGATCTTAGAATATACCTCTTTCCTCTGTCATCATCATACTGTGTCCTAGAATGGGAAAACTGGAGGAGTTTTGCTTTAAGCCCTATGCATAGTAGTTTTGTCTGAAGCTTGTCTGTACATAGCATTTGTCTGAGTCAGCTTTCCATTGCTCTAACAAATACTTCCAGTGACCAACTTTTAGAGAGAAAAGGTTTATTTGACTCACAGTTACAGAGATTTCAGTCTGGACCAATTAGTCCCATTGCTTTGGCTCTGTGACTAGGTAGTAGTATATCGTAGCAGAAGCTTGACAGATAAAAACTACTCAATTTATGGCCAAGTATCACCAAAGACTGAAGAAGAAGAAGAAGAAGAAGAAGATGTCCTGGTGTCCCACTATCCCCTTCAAGGCCATCCCCCAAAGGCCTAAAGATCTCCCTCTGGACCCACTTCTTGCAGGGCTTACCACCTCTGGAGTACCACGCTAGCAAAGTTTGGATTTTTGAAATATATTTATTTGTTAAATATACTATCATTTCATCATACAGAACATAAGAATGTACAGAAGAAAACTTAAATTGCCCATAATTTCATCATGTAACAATAACCATTGTTACAATTTTGATATATCCCTTAAATCTCATCTATTAGAAGAATTTGCTGGCATATACTTTTTAAAAGCCAAAATATATAATAGTATGTATAGTTCCATACTCCACTGTTTTTTGACTTTTAACAATTACAAAATGTAACTAGCCAAGCTCCCTGAGAACATAAATTTAAGTGACATCATAGGACTCCATTATTTAACTAGTATTAGCTCTGGGTCATATATTTTCAGAGTTCAGAGTTATTTCAATTTTGGAAAGATAAGATCAGGTGAAAATTGTGTATTCCAAAGCACCTGCAGTAGGACCTCAATAGTGGCCCAGAATCAAATATAATATTTGGCCAAGAAAGTGTTTGCATATTCACACTGAGATAAATATTGGCTATTAGGAAGCCTCCCTTTGGTTCAGTGTCAGATTTTTACCACCAATGAACTTGCAGGGAACTTAACTCAAACCCTTTAGTTGTAATTGCTTTGTCGATTTTGAAGAATGCATCTAATATTGTGGACTTATGCTGTGATTGCCAACCAAGACAAAAATCTCCTTGTTGGCTATTTGTATTCATCCCCATGTTTTATCTTGCTGAGTGAGCCTGCCAAGAGCATTCTTGCCCATACATTTTTTGCACATCTGTGACTGCTCCCTTGGTATATCTTCCTGGCAATTCAACCCTAGGTTGTGAAGAGTTAACATTTTCAAGAATCTGAGCTGATAAAGTGCTGTCTAAAGAGCTGAATATTTTATACCTCCAGCATTACTGAGTAGAAGGGGATACCCCTCCCCATGACAACCCCACCCCCAGAAATAGCAACCCTGTTGTTGGAAAAATGGATTCCTATTTAAAGAGCAAAAATTTCCATCTCTCTTTGAGTATTACTAACATATTCTACCTCATTCATATGTTAACTGAATGATTGTATTTTTTTCTTAATAGTCTTTATATATCCCACACAAATCTTTTCATAGAAATGTTCCTATTTTTCTCCTTGACTTATAAGGGCCCTTTATAGATTAATAATATGAAAACACTTTGAAATCCCATGCTGTAGTATTTTCTGAGTTTTGCCATTTGTCTTTTAATTTTATTTATACTATTTTAATATTTTCCTGAATTTTTTTCAAAAGCAAAATGTAGAATATGGCTGGAATACAGAATATTTTTAAATATATCAGGATGTACAACAAATGCACTTCCCTATAACTTAGCCACTCAGAAATAACCACACTAATATTTCAGGATGGAGTTTTCTAATATCTTCTGTTTCTTTCAAACAAGGGTATGTATTTGTATGTACAGTTTCATAGCTTCCTTTTCCTTCTCTTATTCTTGTGAATATATTTCTACTTTAACAGATTCTCTTCTCTAAGATTCCATTATAACCAAACATTCATTCACTTAAATATTCTCTGGTTTCACTACAAAATAGGCTAGGTAAAAGTCCTGAAGACACTGGCTTATGGAAATACTTTATGAACAAAATCTCTATAGTATGAGATCTAGCTGAAGAAATCAACAAATGGGATCTTTTTTTTTTTTATTAAAAAGCTTCTGCACAGCAAAGGAACCCACCAGCAGAGCAAAAAGACAACCACCAAATTGGTAAAGAATCTTACCAACTGTTTCTCAAAGGCCTATTATCCAGAATATATAAAGAACTTAAAAAAATCAGCCCCCCCCCATTTAAAGACCCAATTCAAAACTGGGCATCTGAAATGAACAGAGACTTTTCCGAGGAAGAAATAGAAGATATCAACATCACTGGTTATTCAACAGATGCAGATGAAAACAACACTAAGATTTCATCTCACTCCACAAAGAATGGCTGCTATCTTGAAATTAGCCACCAACAAATGTTGGTGAGGCTGCAGAGAAAAAAGAAACTTTCTCCACTGTTGGTAGGAATGTAGACTGGTACAACCTCTATGGAGATCAGTGTGAAAATTCCCCAAAAAACTAGAATTAGAGGTCTCATTTGACCCTGCTATTTCCCTGCTAGGAATATACACAAAAGAATTAAAAGAATCATATCATAGTAACATATGTGCACTCATGTTCATAGAAGCTCAATTTGTAATAGCTAAATCTTGGAAACAACCCAAATGCCCATCAACTGGAGACTGAATAAAGAAGTTGTGGTTTTTCTATAAAATGGAGTATTGCTCTGCCTTAAAGAATGATAAGTTTGAGTTATTTATACTCAAATGGACATACCTTCAGGGTACACTCATGAGTGAAATAAATAGGTTACAGATGTGTTAATATCATATCTTTTTTATGATATGAGAATCTGAAGATGTCAATGAGTTCTAGAATGTATGATGGGTATTGTGAAATAGAAAATATTCATAGGGTAATGGGGTGGAGGGTGAGTAATAAAGGGTAAGAAAAAATGTAATGGTAATAAGAAAAGGGAAACAAAGCATATGTATTTAGGAGCGGGAGGTTATGGGTGGGTAGGGGAATGGGAGAAAGTACTGTTACAAATTCTAAATTATATACATATATATATATATATATATGTACATGGATATATGGTTTGCTACATTCTGGTGATTTCCAGTCTTCATCCTTCTCTGAAATGCTATGATGAACATCTTAGAACCAGTGTCAAATCTCATATTGTTAATTTCTTTATAATGAATTCCTACAGTTTCTGGCATAAAGTACAAGTACCTTTTTAATTTTTTTCATCACTTCCTGTGATTGATGTTTATCAAGCAATTTTTTAAAATGGAGATTTTTAAGAAAATAAGAATCTTCCATAATTTTTCCACTCAGAAAAATTTCTGTTGAAGATTCTAGTATTCTCACTAAATCCTGTCCTCTATGTGGAGATGTCTGTACAAACATAGCAGAGTTACACTGCATACTTTGTCTTCCCAACAATATACAAATAGCATTTTAACCAAAGACACTACTACTAGCCATGTAATTGCATCATGTGGCAATTTCTGTATTTTATTTAATCAATCATTTATTGCAGGGAATTTGAGGGTTTCCTATGCCAAATTTTTGAAGTTATGTATCATGCTGTGCTGAACAGCATTGTGATGCTTCTAATTATTTCCTCAAGATAAACCCTTAGAAGTGAAATCAGTGAGTCAATGATATGCACATTTCCTAGGATTTTGATGTGCTGGTTGATTACCTGTGGAGTCTGACCTGATTTTCATTCCTGCCTGTGATGTCTGAGCCAGTCTGCCAGAGCTCTGACCAGGGTAGAACGTTATCACTTATGAAAAATATGTAGTGAAACATGAGATCTTATTCCTAGTTTAATGTGCCTTGGGCTTCCCTTAAAAAGCCATACAAATTTTTCTCATATGTGTACTGGTCATTTGTTTTTCTCTTTTGTTCATTACATAACCCTAATTTCCTACAGAATGTTTAACTTTTTCTGATTGTTTTCTAAGCTTTCTGATCAATTGAGCTTATTAGCACTTTTGATATATAATATCTTTGGAAGTATTTTTCCATTTTCATGTTGTGTCTGATTTTTATTATGCTTACAGTATATGTATATCAATAAGTTTATACGGTCTCACCTATCAGATTTGTCTCCATATAATATCTTCTCCATAGCTTAATCTGTGCATTTTATAAAGACTGACCTACATTTTCTTCTAGTGTCTTTGTGATTGTATTTTTATACACATATCTTTAATTCACCAGGAATTTATTTTAGTTTATCACTGGGCGAAGAATCAGAGTTAATTTTTTTTTCCAACATCATTTGTTGAATAATCCATCCTTTCCGCAAGGACTTGAAATGTCACCATTATCACTACTAAATATTTATACATGCTCCTGTCTCTCTCTGGCTAGCAGCACTATCCCATCGATCTCACTGTCTATTCTGTGCTGAGGGGAGAGAGATTTCTGGGCTAGTGCGGGCAGGACTTGATAAGCGACTAGACATGGGGGGAGTGAAAGAGGATTCCTAGGCTGGAGATGGAAGAACTGGATGGATGGTGATGCTATTAATCAAGGGAATGGTGGCAGGGAAGGGCTTGCTCTACCCCAAGTCTCTCTTCTGTCCAATCTGTCATTCACATTTCAGCCAGGATAAAAATTTTAACATGCATTTATTAATACATTGAAAAAATAATACATGCATGTGTTAAAAGCCAATCAATACAAAAAATTTACAGAAAGAGGTGAGGCTTTCCTCAATTCATCCTCCCACTTCTCCTCCACAGAAGCAAATGGCTATCTGTAAATTGGTATATTGCACAGAAAGTGTGCTGTACACTCACATGTATATATATATATATATATATATATATATATATATATATATGTATATTGCACGGAATGAGGGATGGAGAGAGGGAAGGATGCCGGGCGTGGTGGCTCACTCCTGTCATCCCAGCACTCGGGAGGCAGAGGCAGGAGGATTGCTGAGTTCAAGGCTTGCCTGGGCTCCATAGTGAGCTCAGAGCCAG
>PVIC010041493.1:0-16195 GCA_004025085.1 Thryonomys swinderianus
ACGTCTGGCACTGTAGTATGTGGTGTTGATTGCTAGTGGGCGTGAGTCATCATGCCCAGCATTGTATGTGGTTACTGGGGATTGAACTCAGGACCTTGTGCTTGCGAGGCAGGCGCCGGCACCACTGAGCTAACCCTCCGGCCCCCTTTGTCCTTTTTTTATTAGCTTTTCTTCTTGCTACTGAGTTGTTTATACAAGTATTGAGTTGCTCCTTATACATGTGTTGTTGTGGTTTGTGTCTAAATATCCCCCAAAGCCCCATGAAGTCATAGGTGGGGCTTCTTTGGAGGTGGCTGGTTCTACAGTGTGTGATACTAGGACTGATTCATGTGATGCAGTATTAGTCTCAAGGGCACCAGGTTTAAGGATGTGAATGCTACCTTCCCTAAATAGCCTAGATAAGATAAAAGGAATAAAAAGAGTTGTGATCATTGCTGGTTGCTTTGCTACCTTTTGCCCACCATAAACTTCCTTCTCTGCAATGCCTGTCTGCTGTAGTACCCTGCCTTGGAGCCAGGTGATGATGGACTGAAACCATTACAAACTGTGAGCTAAATAAACCTTCCTCCTTTAATTTATGGGTGTTGGGTATTTTCTCTCAGCAATGAGAAAAGAAGAGACTGTTTTAGAGGTTAATCCTGTTTTAGGTGTATGATTTGTGAGTTAAATTTTGCATATAATTTTTTGATATAAGCTTGGGCTCCAACATTATTTTTGCCTATAGCTTTCAGTTAGTACCATTGTCTTTGCTTAAAAACACCATTCATTTTCCATTGCATTATCCTGGCAGCCTTGCTGAAATAAATTGATCATATATGTCAGTGTTATTTTTGGAATCTGAATTCTGTTCCATTGCTCTATATGTCTTTCCTTAGCCAAAAGACGATTTGTGATTTTACATCTTAAAGAATTGTTTTACCATCTTTTTTCATTTGGCAGTTTAGGGCCTGGAAATTTTTCTGTTTTCTGTGAGGTGGATTTTTGGAAGCTATGTTCTGAAGAAAGTATATTATGAAAAAAAATTTTTTAGACAACAATTTGTGGTCATTTGCATACCTCATTTTTCTCTAATAAGATGATTAAAATAGAGTCAGCAGGGAGAGTATCACCAGAAAGTACATCTGTCAAAGTGTGTACTTTTATTTTAAAACATGCATATTGAGAAAACATGCATATGTATGTGCAATTATAAAAACATATAGGTCACTTGACCAAAAATATACATTTCCTGTAAAGAGTAAATATCCCTTTATACAGATTTTATTCTGTGTTGAAAGAACTTAAAATTCCAGGAAGTTAAGATTTACATTGAACGAGTATTTTATTCTCAAGAACCCAAAGCAGATACTTTGTCAGGAAAATTACCCCTTGTTGTGGTGGGGAGAATATCCTCTTTTGCTTCACTTATTTCGAGATTGTAGGGGACTGTGTGACTGAGGCCTAAGACCCAGGTTTTGCCTTTGGGATCTCAGTGACTAGCCTGGAAGAGATTGCTATGCATTGGAGTGTTTTATTTTGAAATGCTTTGCTGCCAGTATATGTTACATATTATAAGGAAGGATTTGAAAGACTTTAAAATGGGCAAGAATTGTGTTTCTTCTTGCTAAAAAAAATGTGCTGTTATCATAGCTCAGTCAATTTATTTAGAATCTGACATTTTGCTTTTAAAGCTTCAGGATTTTCTATCCACCATGCAATGAATATTTATTGCATATCACCTTACTGGCACCACACTGGGTCCTGATGATACAAACAATGAATAAATTGATACAAATCCCTGCTTCTGTGTAGCTCACATTCTGTTGAGTAAGGCCTCAACAAAACAAAAAATGAGATAAATATGTAAAGTATAATAATACTTTGTGTAATGGTGAAAAACCCTGCAAGGGATGAATGAAGTCAGTGATAGGGTTCAGAATATGCTATTCTCAGAATATGCTGCCTTGACCCAAGCTGCAGGAATGTGAGAAACATGGGCACAGGAAGGACTCTCTGACCTCCTGACTCCCCCTCACGCTGGCAGTAGCCTCTCCTGGGACACTGCCTTCCTTACACCTGGAGGAATGGAAATTCCTCTTCACTGAAGATGGACAAACACTGAGGAATCTGAATGATTACCCTTGCTTGGTTTTCCTTCATTTACTACCCTTTTGTCTCATAATGTTTTCCTGCAACTTTCTGCTCTTCACTGAATTTAGAAACACACAAGTATAACAATTTCTCTCTCTTTTTTTTTTTTTTTTTTTTTTTTGAGACAGGGTCTCGCTTTGTAGTTCGGGCTGGCTCTGAGCTCACTATGTAGTCCAGGCAAGCCTCGAACTCAGCAATCCTCCTGTCTCTGCCTCCCGAGTGCTGGGATTGTAGGCATGAGCCACCATGTCCAACTCTTTTCTTTTTTTGTGTTGTCTTGAGAACTGAAGCTGAGGCCTCATGCATAAACTTAACCATGTCTTCCAATAGATAATTTCCTTAGGAATATTTCTGTGTTGTCTAAATAGTCATACTTAACAAGCCTGTATGTACACATTTCTCTCATTGATCTGTCTAATTTGCAAGGCCCAAACTAGAAAATACAGGAGGGTAGGGGACAAAGGAAATTTCTTCCTCTCCCTTCTTAGGAAGTGTGTATGTGAGTTGGAGTGTGGATGTGTGTTTAGGTGGAGTGATGGGTGAAGTGTTTGATAAAGTGGTTAGAGAAGGTCTCCCGTAGGTGATAACAGTGAACTACTTAGCCTTAGTTCCAGACTTCTTACATGTCTCTGCCTTCCATTTCTCACCTCTATTATTTTGAGACAGGCTTTTTATGGACATCCATTTCCCCAAGTAGAGTGCTCAGAGTTCTGCAAAAAATGACTTTAAAATCTCTCAGAAAAATTTTGCCATTTTAGAATTCTTCTTGCATTTTGAAGCATTGTTTTGACACATTGGAAAAGGTGTTACTCATCTTTTAATAAAACTAGGTGACTATAGCCTGGACTTCAACTTCAAATTTTCTTTCCCCAAGCTAAAAATCCTGTCAATCTAAAAGCTTCTGGGAGCAATTTGAATTCAGCATTGAGGGTAAACTGCTTTTCTGTTTTGGGAAAAAAAAATCTCTGGATTCAGGCTTTTCGATATCAAAATGAAAGCTTTCTTTCAAATGTTCTTTTCCTCCTAGTCTACTTGAGGAAGGCTTAAAAATGGTGCAGTAACTGGAAACCAGTGTTTCAGCTGGTGATGGTGCTCTGAATAGTCATGAAATTCAAGTGAATCCTTTTTGTTTTCTTTAGAGAATTTTCTTCCCTCTAAAAGTAAACCCATAGTCTCTGAAAATTGTTGTTTTTGTGGAGATGGCATGTGTATTTTCGGCCATGTTGTCATCCCAGCATTTGCCAATGATTAGGAGAGATACTGTTACGGGCTGGGTCTGAGGGTCTCCAAGGCTGCAACAAGGAACCTAACCCTTACAATAAGTATAGAAGTTCACTGACACCTGTAAAAGAAGAAGAATTTTCATGGCATGTCAATAAAAGAGGCATGGGAAGGATTTACTAGAGGAAGATATAGGACACGTACAAGACTGGAGTATAGGTGTTTGAAGGAATGAGGCATAATACACTTGGGAAATCTTCTGTTTATTTTGAGGGGTGGAAATCTACTGAATTCAATAATCTGTAGTTTTAATTTTAGTCTTAGGCCCACCCCAGTGAGATAATAATCCATTCCTGTGGGAAACCCCCAAAGAATTGTTCATCCCTGGGTGAAAGTAAAAGGGAATGGGCTGAGTCTGGTGTTTTGAGAAGAAAAAATAAAAGTAAATAGGCTGGCCTTGTTTTTTGAAGTTGCAGTTTTTCTTTAAAATGCCATTTGAAAATTCTTAATTTCCTCCTCTCTTTTCTACCTAGTTTCTAGCATTCTTCTAAACTAAGTCAGTATCACTATAGAAGGTAAGATGCCATGGAGGGGACCTGAGCACTGTTCTGAGTTCCTCCATGTTGAGGAGAATAGTAGCCATTAAGCGATGCTTTTCCCTGAGTGACACCATTTTACAGCACAGTACTTTGCTTCTTTTTTTTTGAGATAGGATCTCACTTTATAGTTCATGCTGGCCCAGGCAAGCCTTGAACTCAGCAATCCTCCTGCCTCTGCCTCCCAAGTGCCGGGATTACAGGAATAAGCCACCTTGCCTGGCACTGTGGTATGTGGTACTGACTGTTGGTGGGTATGAGTCACCATACCTGGTATTGTTGTATGTTGTTACTGGGGATCAAACTAGGGATGTTATGCTTGGTAGGGAGCTGCCGGAATCACTGACCTGAATCTCTGGCCCTACTTTGGACATGCTGAAATAAAGTGATTTGATAACCTTCCTATGCATATAACCAGCAGTTGGACACACCAAATTTATAATGAGTAATCTCCAACTGTACAGCAAAATCATATAGCCCAAACTGATAAGTTAATGGTGCTAATAATATTCATCATTTGTAAATGTATCAAATTATATCGTGGCCAGGTAGAATCATGATACATCAAAACCAAACTGTTAAGTAGATTCTGGGGTTCTGTAGACTGTAGGTGTTGATGTCCTGAGCAAAGAATCGGGCAAGATGGATGAAAAAGATAATGAGGTTTTATACTTACTGAAGGTAGGAAAAGAAGTATGCTTTGTAGTGTGGGAGTGGGCCTCTGAGAGAGTTCATAGTGGTCAGGAATTTTTTGTTCAGGCTGACTTCAGAGCTAGGCTGTCCCATCAAAAACTTACTGGATTTCATGCCAGAGAATTGAAGGTAGCACTTTCTGATTGGTTCCAGATGCAGGGCTTGGAAACTGTTTTGTACCTGTGTCTGGGATCCTTGTGATTGACAGGTCCTGCCCAGTTACTCTGTGATTGACAGATCATGCCTACTTGGTCAACCATTTGGCCATACCCTAATCTCCTGCCTTAGTGTCAGAAAAAACAGACTGTTGAGCTTCTTGGATATAACAGACCAATGAATGATGCACCTCTCCAACTTGGATTACGTGAAAGGAGTGGCATCCAACACTGGGTTGCGGTGGTGTCATGTATATTGACCTATCAACTCATCAGACCACCTGGTGAGCAGGGCTGACAGGAGATACACTCTGGTTCTGTGTGTTCCTCTCTCCTCCCAGTTCAGCTAAGTATCCCCAGTCAGCCCACCTGAACTGCCTGTTCAGTCTTGAGCTCTGATGCTCTCATCAACACCCCACACCTTAAACAGGCTCTGTCTATAATCTTATCTGGATGCCATGATGGCTTTTCACATCTCTGTGAGCACTTTCCACCTTTGCTTTCAGTTCCGCCTCTTTAAATCCTGCAGCCCCTGTTAACCTGTTGTTAACAATTCTGGAACCTGTATATTATTGTGTGAAGTGTGAGGTGTGACTTGAGTGTTATAGATATTAGTAATTAAGATTGGAATCAAAGAACCTGTGATCGCCTGGCTGCTGACCATCAAGTAAAATTTGGAATACTCAGCAGGATAAAGTCAATAAAATGAAACAGCTTGTGAATTTACTGTTTTTTGATAAAGTCCAACATTATGGAAAGACACAAATATGTCCCATCCATGTTAGAAGCATAGTTCAATTTTGACAGGCCCCTAAAGTGATTTCACTGAGATTTTTGAAACTAATTTTTCTAGACTGTTCTATTAAAGTGTCACAAAAATGTTTACTAGAAGCTAAATAACCTACATTTTAGAAAAATGTGCTATTATTCTTTAACAATTTAGGGCAAGCTTAACCTCTGTTTGGTTGGGGCTGGTGTATCTCCTATAAGTTATTGTTGCAAGAGGCCAGTTTTAGGGAAAGGAATAAACGTTTCTGAAGGCAAATGTTTATATTCCTCCTGTCTCTGACTCAGTCAGCAGTGTGGCTTGGACTACAAATAACTGACAGAGTTCCTGAATCTACTCTGTGGTGGAAGGGGCGGGCGGGACTTTGTCTAATGGAGGAATTATGTGAACCAGGCAAGAGCTCTGCAGCTGACTTTGTGTTTTTAGGTCTGTGAACCCAAAACTTCTGAGACTGAGATCTCTGAAATAAAGGGTTTACTTGACCATTTCAGATGTCATTTGGGAAGAGGAACAAAACTTGGGATAGATTCCTACAGCTACAGCAACCAGGCTGGGCAGCAGCTGGAAATAAGTCTATTGGACGTAAAGCTAAGAGAGCTTTTATAGTGAAAATTTGGGAAAGGAAAGCTAATGCTATCTACGATGACCCCTATACTGGTGTAGATAGGAGAGGTGGGATAATGTAAAACAGGGAAAGTTTGGGGACTAGAGAACAATCCATGAGAAATACTTGTTGTTTCTGAACCTGTTGGGGTGCTTGGTCTGAAAAGTTTAGATGTAATAAGGCATAGTGGTGCCTGGTGGTCAGTTACAATTTGGGATTTAAGTCAAAGTTGAAGATTTCAACATAGTCTTGTTGGCTTGGCCAATGTTCTTACCTCTCCACTGCTCTATGTTCCATTTCTAACAAAGCGAGAAATATTAGTAAATTTCCACCTTATTACTGTTTTAATAAATTGAATTTATTGGTACATTTAGGAATACATTACAATTACATTCTTTTTTTTTTCTTTTGAGACAGGGTCTCGCTTTGTAGTTCAGGCTGGCCCTGAGCTTACTCTGTAGCCCAGGCAAGCCTGGAACTCAACAATCCTCCTGCCTCTGCCTCCCGAGTGCTGGGATTATAGGCACGAACCACCCACGCCTGGCACTGTGGTATGTGGTATTGATTGCTGGTGGGCGTGAGTCACCACGCCCAGCATTGTATGTGGTTACCGGGATCGAACTCAGGGCCTTGCGCTTGCGAGGCAGGCGCTGGAACCACTGAGCTAAATCTCCCTACCCTAAAATTACATTCTTAATTGGGAATTTGTACCTGTATATGATGATATTTCTTGATTCTTGATTTTTCCCATTCTGCTCTCCCCTTCAATCCCCTCATCTCCTCATATACATTTTTTCTTTCCTTTCTTTGCTTCCCTGTATCTCCACCCAGTTACCATTTCCCTTTGAACATTTTCTTCCTATTTCACAACATCCATAATACATTTTGGAACTCATTAACAACTTTCAGTTTCTCACACTAGAGAAATGATACAGTATTTACACATCTGTGTCCTGTTTCAATTATGAATATGGCCTCATTGTGCATCCATTTAGCTATAAATGTCTCTATCATTCTTTATGGCTAATAATACTCCCTTCTCTAAAAGAAAAAGCCAAATCTTTATCTGGTCTTCTATTGGTGGCCATTTGGGCTGTTTCCAAGATTTAGCTATTATGAACAGGGTGCACATGTGTTGCTATGGTGTGATGGTTTTAATTCTTTTGTGAATATACACAGCAGAGAAAGAGCAGGGTCAAATGAAACCTCTAATCCTAGGTTTTTGAGGAATCTCCCCCACTGATTTCCACAGTGGTTGTACCAGTCTACGTTCCCACCAACAGTGGAGAAGGGTTCCCTCCTCCCCACAGCCCCACCAGCATTTGTTATTGGTTGATTCTTGTTAGCACCTATTCATTGTGGAGTAAGATGGAATCACAGGTTTTCATCTGTATCTCTCAATGACCAGTGATATTAAACATTTTTTCGTATGTTTCTTTATTGTCTTACTTCTTCATGTGAAAAATGTCTGTTCATATAAGAAGCCCACTTTTGAATTTGATCTTTAAATTTGGGATGTCTGATTTTTTTAAGTTCCTCAGACAAAATGTCTATTATCTAGAATATAAAAAGAACTTTAAAAAATTTGTCTTTTTAATATCTCACAGATGGGATTAAATTCCAATATAAGAAGGCTTGGGGAACATGAAAGCCATAGTCAAACCTTAGTTTCTACCTTCTTATTTTTGTTACAACTTGCAAATTAAACTGACAAAAGACAGACTATCAAGAGAAAAGATAGATTTTTTATTACGATAGGTATATAGAAGTTCACAGAAAAATGTGACTCAGGAAGTAGTTAGGATTTGGGGTTGTAGGCCTTCTTGGAGAAGAGAAGGCAGTAGGGCAGTTTTGGGAGAACAAATGGCTTCTTCAAGGGGACACAGAGAAAAGACATTTATGGAAACAACATGACTGTTCGAGAAGATAAATGGGCCTTTGGGAAAGTAGTGGGGAGACATAATAGTTTTTCTGCAAGGCCTATTTGGGTGTGGTGCCAACTTCTTGCTCTTGGCAGAAAAAAAAGATAAGATTCACTCCTAGGAGAGGATTTATGAAAAGGGTTCTTTTGGGAGGCTTTGCTTTTAGGCAGATAAGAAATTCTAGTAACTAAAGTGTTATCAGTGTAAAATAATTTTTATGGTACCAGCAGGTTATTCTAAACTTCTTTGCGGTTTAAGTCACCCTGTTTTGTTTGTCTCTTAGTTATCTTCTCTGTCAAAAACACTAGTCTAGGTTCTGAGCTGTTGAGAACTAGGGGTAGGATTATTTCCTGCTTAGGAGGTGGGAGTGGAGTTACTGGGGTCAACCCAGTGGGGGCAGGAGCGACCAGCCAGGGCACATTCTCACAAAGGAGTCAGGACCTCTAGTTCGACAGGGTATGGTGAGGGGATAATTTCTGAAACTGACACTAGTGGGAGCCGGAGTTATTATCTGGCATTAAAGATCATCACATTCTTTTGACATCTCAGGTTTATGAGATCAATGACACTTTTATTTATTCAACAAACATTTATTGAACTTGTAACATGTGCCATGTGGTGTTTTATGTATTTGAATTTTAGCACTGAACAGAGCAGATAAGAGTGGTTGATCCTCATATCTTCTAGTGTGGGGAAACAAATTATATAGCATATTTGAAGATAAGAAAAGCTATAGCAAATAAGGTAAGGCAGTAAAGTGATCAGAAACAGGGTGAAGAATTGTTTATTATTATTATTTCTATTATTATTATTGTTATTATTTTACAATGGGAGAACTAAACCTAGGGCCTCATGCCTGCTAGGCAAAGTGACACCCAAGTGAAAAACTGCAAGAGGAAAGGGGATCAGCTGTTTTTTGTTGGACCGTTGCCTGCAGAGGGAATTGCCAGAGAAAGGGGAACTAAGGTTGGGTGGTAGGCTGAAAATGGCTCCCCATGTATGTCTGTGTCCTAATGCTGGAATCTGTGACCATCACTTTCTATAGCAAAAGGGACCTTGCATATGAGATCAGATTAAAAACTCTTGATATGGGGAGATTATCTGTAATATTCCAATGGGCCAAACTACTGTAATCATAATTCTCCGTATGAGGAGGACACAGAAACAGCCAGAGCCAGAGATGAGATGATGGAAGCAGAGGTTGGAGGCATGCACTTGGGGCTGGAGGGAAGGGCCACAAGCCAAGGCATCCAGGAGTCTGTGGTGACTGAAAGCACAGGGAGTGGCTCTTTCTCTCAGGGGCTTCAGAAGAGCCAGTTCTGCTAACATGTTGGGTTTAGTCCAGTGAGATGGGTTGTAAATTTTCACCTCCAGACCTTAAGAAAATAAATTGTCATGACTTTAAGCCACTGTGTTTATGGTCGTTTATTATAACAGCAAAAGGAATAGAGTAATAGAGTAGGATTGTGCTTAAGATTGTTCAAGTGGTCAAGAGGCTGTGTGGTGGGGAGGGAAGTAGTGGAATTATGGATGGGAGAAGTCAGAGGGGTAAAGGGGCTGAGCTCCTGGGCTCCGCTGAGGTTTTGTACAGAGCAGGAAAATGCACTGACTCTTACAACAGACTGTATGCATGTGTGTGTTGGGGGAATTTGCAGAAAGGCACAGATGATAGATGGCTTAGGAGCCTTGCTCAGTAACTGAGGAGAGAAATGATGATGGGCCAGAGGGGCGCGGTAGCAGTGGAGATGGCAAAATACACTATCAAGGCAAAGTCAGCAGTCTGTCTCCAGAGTGGGTGTGGGACTTAGAGGAAATAGAATTCCAAGTTATATTTGTCAGCCTTCCTGTCACACAGACATGATAGCTGCATCCACAACTTAATGAGGGAAAGATTTAATATAGCTCACTGTGTGGGTGATTCAGTTCATGGTCAGCTGGCACTAAGGCAGAAAAGTCATGGTGGAGCGAATCTGCTTAGTTCATGGTGGCCCAAGAGTGGAGCAGACAGGAATGGGTGAGAGGCCATATAGTACCCAAGGTCTCACTTCCACGAACAAACATTTATGTGCCTAAGTGTCATCTGTTCATCTGCGAAGTTGCTAGGTGTTTCTTTACCAGTAAAGTTACTATATCATGAATGAAGCATACGTTATTTGGCCTGAACCACTGGAAGGATGTTTAACTAAACTGAAGAAGACCACAGATATTCTATAGTTGAGGGCTTGAAATAGGTTCTAGGCATCCAAGTGGATATAAATATGAGAAGGTAGTCATATATACACGATTGGAATTCTGAGGTCGTTCTGAGGTGGAATTCCATACATGCAGTTATTGGCATTATAAGTTGCTATTTTAAAACATGAGATTGCATGAGATCACTGGGGGCAGTTGCAGGCAAGGAAGGGAACAGTAGGACTCTGGAATGTTCCATGCTTCAGAGAGAAGGAGAAGAGGAGGATCAGCAAGGAAGATCAAAAAGCAGCAACCAGTGATTTAGAAAGAAGCAGAAATATCTTACTCCATTGACAACAAGACCTGCACTTTAAAAGAAAACACAACACACAGCCAAGAGCACAGGCCACTCTTGGTCACCTCTCCACAGAGTCTCTGGGTTCTGCTCATCTTGTGAGCAGAGGGACTGCTATGGTTCCAGGCTCCTGTGATGGACATTTGCTTAGTAGAGCCAGGTATGTGGCACATGACTGTAATACTAGCACTCTGGTAGGCTGAGGGAGGAGATCACAAGTTTGAACCCAGCCCAGGCAACTTAGCAATTTAGGAAGGGGCCACCTCAAAATAAAAGATAAAAAAGACCTAGAGATATTACTTGGAGTGAAGGATGTGAGTTCACTCCTTGCACACACACACACACACACAGACACACACACACAGAGAATATTGTGTAGTGAACAACACTAAAGAGAGGAGTAATAGTGTTCCTAGACAGTGCCCTAATAAAGATGGTCTCTCCCCAGAGCAAAGTTAAGGCTGGCCTGCTTCTCTCCTGGGCAGCATCAGGGGTCTGTCTCTGTGCTTCTGTTCCTCAGCTCTGCACAAACCCAGCTGCAAAGATTTCTGCTCATCTTCTCATGTGGATCCTGAAGGGCACGAGGAGAAGGGGAGCAGGCAAACTTGGGGTTCAGGCTTCTTCTGTGCTGTGAGAAATCAAGTCCTTTGCCTCTTACCCAGAAGTGTCCCGCTCACATCTGAGGCTGTGGCTGGCTAGTGTACCAGGATGCATGTAGGGTAAAGTCCTGAGTCCTCCGCAGATGCCTTTTCCCCAATTCCCTTCTTCTCTTTCCTCCCCCTCCCCCTTCCCCTTCCCTGTCTCTCTCTCTCTCTCTCTCTCTCTCTCTCTCTCTCTCTCTCTCTCTCTCTTACCCTCTCCCTCCCTTTCTTTCTCTTTCTGTACTGGAGATTGTGCATGCTGGGCTCTGTAGCCCTTTAATTGTTTTCTTTTTAGATTTGGAGATAAGCTCACCAAGTTGCCCCAGGTTGGTCTTGAACTGGAGATTTTCCTGCTTCATCCTCCTAAATGCTGGGATACAAATGCCATCACAGTTCTTGATATTAATCGTTCAGTATTTTGTACTCATTGACCCTTGTCCTGCTACACAAGAAGACACGTCTGGGGATGTAGCTCAGTGGCACTGTACCTGCCTGGCAAGCACAAGGTCCTGAGTTCAATCCCAAGTACTATTAAAAAAGTCAGAAAAAGAAAACAAACATACAAGAAGACAGCAAAAACACTAAAGTGTTTATATGCTAATAATTTTAAAGATGGGAGCATTTTAAAATTCACGACATCTCTGTCCACCTTCTAAAATATGAAGGCTCTGAAATAATGTTTGATGTCCCTGGGCTTGGTGCTTGGCTGGGGCCTGATGGCCTACTGAGTTATATGGAATCATCAGTGTCTACACTTGTGATTCTCAAACTACTCCATGCATGAGAGTTACCTAGTATGTGTGTGAAAATGTACTGTCCTGCCCTTCACCCTCAAAGATTGTTGGGACAGCTCAGACTCTCACCTTTCAAACAAATCTCCAGATGATTTTAATAGAAGCACTTGAAGCCCACCCTGGAAACTCCACTCTGGAAAGTGGCTCTGTGTCAGCAAGGCCTGACCCCTTCTTTTTGTATCTCATGCTCTGTCCTCTTCTTTACAGTTAATTGCAAATTATTTTTCCTAACAGTGTGACTGCATCTCCCAGTTTGTCACTCCTGCTTTGCATTCTTGTGCCCTAAGAAAAACAGTAGCCAGTCTTGTTAGAATTATGTCTAATTCTCTCAGTGTGGTTTTCAGTGCAAAGCATTTTAACTAGGTTTGAACTTCGAACTAGTTATTTACTTACTTGTTTTTGAGACAGAGTATCACTCTGTAGTTCAGGTTGGTTTTGAACTTTCAGTAATCCTCTTGACTCAGCCTCCCAGTGCTGGGATTATAGAAGTATGCTACAACAACCAGTTTAGTTTGAGCTATTTAGAGTTCTTTTACTATCCAAGTTAATGTTGCCATATAACTGCCCTCTGAAAAACTGAATTTTTTGATCCTAATTCTGTACCCAAAATAATCTGAAATAACTTTTGCAACGTCAATGAAAAATTAATAAGATAGGAGTAAGAAATCACATTTGTTGAAACATGGAAAATGAAATAATTCCACATGGGTTAAGTTATTGCCTTTTGAGCTTTGTAGTTTTTTTTTTTTTTTTTGAGATCCCTGGCAGTCCAGGCCTAAGGGGAAATATAATAAACAACATGTTTCTTCTTACTTAGAATAAAGAAATATAGTTTTCAGAAAAGGATAATTTTTCTCAGCAGCATATTCTGTATCTGACCTGCGAAGTGAGAAGATTTTCTTTATACTAAGGGATTTTTAATATGGACAACTATTTTATTAAGTAATTTTGGGGGGTGGTAAAACCCAGTGCCTCACAAGCTACACTCACAGCTCACAACTATTCTTAAAAATTTAATTCATTGGTACATTATTTATACATATTACAGTTACTCTCCACATTGAGAATTTGTACCAGTGTACGACGTAGCTTAATTCTCATTTTTACCCTTTCCCTACCTACCCTACAATTCCCCACTCCTATATATACAAGCTTTGTTGTCCTTTTTTTGTAAAACTATCAATTTTTTTTGAGACAGAGTCTTGCTTTGTAGTTCAGGCTGGCCCTGAGCTTACTATGTAGCCCAGGCAAGCCTTGAACTCAGCAATCCTCCTGCCTCTGCCTCCCGAGTGCTGGGATTACAGGCGTGAGCCATCATGCCCAGCACTGTGGTATATGGTACTAATTGCTGGGGGATGTGAGTCACCACACCCAGTATTGTTGTATGTGCTTACCAGGGATCAAACCAGGGACCTTGCGCTTGGTAGACAGGCAGGAATCCACTGAGCCAAATTTCCAGTCCCCTTTACCATCACTTTTTTGCCTGCAACTTTTTTTTTTTTTTTTTGAGACAGTGTCTCGCTTTGTAGTTCAGGCTGGCTCTGAGCTCATTATGTAGACTAGGCAAGCTTTCAAACTCAGCAATGCTCCTGTCTCTGCCTCCTGAGTGCTGAGATTACAGGCGTGAGCCACCATGCCTGGCACTGTGGTACGTGGTACTGATTGTGGGTGGGCGTGAGTCTTCACGCCCAACATTGTATGTGGTTACCGGGTATCGAAGTCAGGACCTTGCGCTTTCGAGGCAGGCACCGGAACCACTGAGCTAACACTCCAGCCCAACCTGCAACTATTTTTTAAAGTGCAAATGCAAAGGCAAATGGCTTTTGGACTGTTCCCTATAGCAACATTTCATGGATGCAGAAGCTGTCTTTGCAGTCTAAGCTGTGCAGGAGATGCTGAAGCACTGTGGTCCAAGTCTATCACTTTGGTAATTTAATAAAATGAGGTCTGTCCCAGCACTCGGGAGGCAGAGGCAGGAGGATTGCTGAATTTGAGGCTTGCTTGGGCTACATAGTGAGCTCAGAGCCAGCCTGAAGTACAAAGTGAGACCCTGTCTCAAAAATAAATAAATAAATAAATAAACAAACAAACAAACAAATAAAATAAGCCCGAGTGTTTATGTCTTGTAGGAAAAGTGCTGGCAGAGATAAAGGTCACATTTATCTGCTAGGATGAATGGTCCTTTCTCCATGAGACAGTGTAGGTATGATCCATAAACTCTCGGACCCAGTGACCTAGCGCTCACACCCCTCTGTGCTTCTTCCTTACATACGCATCTGCAGATGCTCTGTGGATCCTGGCTGGTCGGGACTGTGGTTTTTAGATCGTTGTTCTGCTCACACACTGAAATCTTCTCACTTAGCCTAAGTCAGAAAATTTGAGGATAGTCTTGTGCTTGGACTGTGTGTTTTGAACACATCATACATCCCACCACCCTTTGAGGAACTGCATAGAAGTCACCCTCTTGGCTCTAAGGCATTACGCATGCCAGGAGCTGTCGCATGGCTGGAAGCACCCACCAAAGGATGGGAATTGCAGGTACAGAAAAAAAAAATCCAATGTGCCTGTGAACACAAAGCTAGGGAAACAAGCAACAACTGCAAATGTCAGCCAAACAGAGTAATTTTAGAAAGAGAAGGACCACAGTGCAGAAATTTCACAGTAAGTTAAAAAATAAAAGCAGGCATTTGTCTTTCCTTGGAAATACCCTGCTTAAATTTGATTGGTCAGCCACACAGAGCTTTATGACATTACATCAGGATAAAAATTCCTGCTTGTTTCAGATTTTTACTGCTATGGGTAGAAATACATGCTTTAGTTTATTACATGTTACACTATGTTTTTGTTACCATTAAGCAGATTTTTCTTTTTTGATTTTTTTTTTTAATATTGGGGATTGAACTCAGGCCCTTGTACTTCCAAGCTAGGCGCAGTGCCACTTGAACTAAATCTCTGGCTAAGCAGATTTTTCTTTCAATGAGGACCAACCAATATTTTTCATAGAGAGTAAAGATTTTTTTTCCAGATAGAGTGTAATATTTGAAATTCTAATTAGATGGCCAACACAAGATATCTCACATTTCTACTTGAGCAAGATTTCCTTGATCTTGATATACTTTTTGCCATTCACCAGCAAGCAGCATAGCAACCAAGGTAATTATATAAACATTCAATGTAAAAATATTCTATCTAAGCCTGTATAATTATATAATAACATAATATGCTAAGCTATATTTTCAGACTATCTCTTAGACATTCTAAGTTCTTATACAAATGTGTTCTGGGACATCTCAAGGTAAGAAGTAATTTTAAAATTGGCAATAAGTTTGGAGGTACTATTTTCAGATTTCTCAGTTGGCCTCTTAAATATTAAAATGCTATAGCAAGAAAAAAATATTTTCCACTTCTCAGGACAATGTTATATGCTTCCTTCTACACAGATCATTTGAATCAACTGGTTAAAAATTGTGATATATTCTTTCTGGGGATAGTGGCATATGCCTGTTGTCCTAACCTGTGGGAGGCTGGTTCTAGTTTGATGAATTTAATGAGAACCTGCCTCAAAAAAAGAAAAAAAAAGGTTGAGAATATAGTTCACTGTACAGTTTCCCTAAGTTCAGTTCCTACTTTGTCTGTTTTTGTTTCCCTCTCTCTCTCTCTCTCTCTCTCTCTCTCTCTCTCTCTCTCTCTCTCTCTCTCATACACACACACACACAGAGCCCATAAATTCTCACCATATTAGATATTTTCCAGAGTGCCTGACTGTGTACACATTTATTGATCTAGTCATTAGTTGTAGTTTACAAACTGAGCCAAAAAAAAAAAAAAAGGGTGGTTTCAAGAAAAGCTTTCCAAGTAAGTAGGAGACTCAAACAACTATGAAGTGTAATAGCTCAGTTTTATTTTCCTACTTCTGACAGTCTGGTCTTAACTTTGTTTTTCTTTACTGGCTAATGTAAATGGGGCTCTTTAAAGCCAAATCATGTTTAAAATTAAATTACCATTAAGTACTAGTATATCTTTTTAATGAAGACAGCATCAAACTCAGGACCTTGCGCTTGCCAGACATGCATGGCACCACTGAACTACACCACCAGCCACTTCTGTTGTAATTTTTTTTTTTTT